>JAHRHZ010000105.1:5030942-5050295 GCA_024137785.1 Ginglymostoma cirratum
TGTTCGTTGTGTGAGAATTGGGTGAACGGGGGCACATTGTCCGGGTGACTGTTCATTGTGTGCCCTTACCTCAAGCCTGTCAATGATCAACAGATGAATCAGGCTAATGGTTAAAACCAGGATCCATGGACAACGATTTCCCTCTTCAATAATCTGTGTTCAGCCCAGCACAGGGTTAAGGTCAGTAACATGACTTGGTCCAAGAATCATACCCAGATGCACTGAATGAACTACTAGAAAGGAGCTTTCCACCACTAAAGTGTCACCAGCATCTGCCCTGCCTCAGTATATCTGCTGGTGAAAACCCCATTCACAGAATCACTGAATTATTATGGTGCAGAAGGAGGCCATTCAGCCCAACATGACTGCACTGGCTCATTAGATGATCATCACAACCTCATGCTAATCTCCTACTTCTCCCCCCATGCCCTTGCACATTAATTTTATCCAAGTAATCATCCAACGTTCTCTTCTCAATGCCCGAATTGAACCTGCTTCCGGCACACTTCCAGGATTATTTGGTGAGTGAAAATATTTTTCCTCAATTCACCCTTGTTTCTTTTGCATACCACTTTAAGTCAATGTCATCTTGTTTTTGTTCCTTTACAAGCAGGAACAGTTTGTACCTATCTATTCTGTCCAGCCCACTCATAATTACCATTGGATCTACTCTTAGCCTTCTTCTGTTCAAGGAGAACAATCCCAACTTCTTCAATCTAGCCAAATATCTGAAGTTCATCTTCCTTGGAACCATACTTGTAAACTGCTTTTGCACTCTCGCTATTGTACTCACATCCTTCCTACAATGTGGTGCCCAGAACTATACACAATACTCCAGCTGAGGTCTAATAAGTGTCTTGTACAAGCTCAATATCATCTCATTCCGAAGAAGTGTCACTGGACTCAAAAGGTTAACTCTGCTTTCTCCCCACAGATGCCGCCAGAACTGCCGAGTTTCTCCAGCAATTTCAGTTCTGTTTCAGCATCACCTCCCTGTGTTTGTATATGTCCCATTAATAAAGTACGTTTTACTTACTGCTCTCTGTACTGTCCTGCTACTGTCTTGTGCACATATACATCCAGATGCTCCTGCTCCTGCACCCCCTGAGAATTGTACCCCCTATTTTGTAATGTTTTTCAATTTTCTTCCTATTAAGTGCACCGCGTTACACTTCTCTGCATCAGAATTTTAACTGCCACATATCTGCCAATTCCACCAACTTGTCCATGTCTTTTTGTGTCCATTCATGCCTTTGTTACATCTAGATCATTCCTGCAGTCTCCAGGCTGGCCTTATATCTTGCAACGACAATAAACATGACCTCATCCAAAACTCTGCTGCTCCTGTTTATGTTCTAATGTCCTTAGATCATAACTTGCAAACATCACTCCTGTGACCAATTTTCACTCCTGGTCCAATAATTTTAAAACTCTCATCCTTGTTTTTAAATTCCTCCATGGTCTTGTTTCCTCCTGAACGCCCTTTAACCTTCAACCACCTCACAAGCCTCTGAAGTTTCTGTCCTTCTTCAATTCTGATCTCTTGCACATCTCAATTTTCATTGCTTCACCATTGGTTACTGTGGGTTCAGTTTATGATATCCTAATCTCTGTGGCTTTCTCTCAGTCTCTCTACTTCCTTAAAGTCTAACATGTACAAACACTGTTTACATGCTTCCTATGTTACACGGAATCAAATTGAATACTGTATTCAGTGAAATGCCAAGTTTTCTGATGGTAAAGAAGTTGCAAAATTGCTGTTTGTTGTAAGCTTCTAGCTAATGAAAGTTTTTCTCCAAATTAAATGGAAGGGAAAGAATCCATTTTTAAAAGAAGTTGCATTTTCCCTTTTTGTTAAGAGTAGATTGATTCTTGGTGAGTTGCATTTACAGTTTGGGCCAGCCGAGATGCCATGGAGACAAGGGTACCATTTCCAGTGTGAGAAAGAGCTGGGATGAATTGTACTGCATAGACAGCTTTACGTTTTCAACGCGTGATCTGGTTAATTAGTTAGCATTTGATGTTTTTGAAAACAAACTCTGCTATCCAAACTTGGTAAATGTTGAATACATCTGTTTAATTAAAGGACTGAATGCTTCATTATCGTATCTTTGTAGTTTTGTTCCAAAAAACAGTGAACAAATAAAATTATTTTTCTAGGTCACTAAATTAAAAATTAGAACTAAACTTATTTGCAAATCTAAAACTAAACTGAGGTTCAAATTAATAAAACCAGAACCAAAATGAACAATATTTCTGGGACAGAAAGAGTATTTCATACCTTGAGGAGCCAATACTGCAAATTGAGTCAGGCAAAGGCGTATATTTAAGTGCCACAATCAGGAAATCATTGACAGTAATGCCTCGAATTTGTGATTTGGCATCAGATGTTGTTTCTGTCAGCACAGACTAACAAAATTGCCTCCAAACTCTTTCATTTCATCCTGAGCTGTTGTGCTTTATTTTTGAAAGTTCCCAGGAGCCTGGTAGGATTAGTGAGATTGGAAATTTTGGAAACATGGCATCTGAAGAAAAAATGTCTAAAAAACTAGAATGAAACAATCTGGAAAACATAAATGCATCAGAGGTACCAAAAAAGTTAAAACAATTTACATATTATAACAGAATTTCTTTTAAACACTGTAAGTAAAGTCATAGGATGATTTCCATTCTAAGTCACTTGTTAAGTGCAAATAGGCACCTCGGAATGGTCTACAGTCTGGGAGTGTTTGATGGGGACAGGGTTGAGGGGTCTTTGCTTTCCGTTTACTTTTAGTTTCAAAGAGTAGAGGGTAATACGGATGTGGAGTGTAATTGAGATTGCCAACACTTCCCACTTGTGTTCCTGGAGTTTTGATTAATTGACCCCAGCCTCCAAATGTTCCTCCTAGTATAAGAGACTCCAACACCAATGTTTCTACAATGAATAAATTAAAATGTTTAAAGCAATTGACAATAAATCATAAATTTTTAATGACCTTAAGGTTTTTCTCTTGAGTGTTGCTCCAGCAATTATCTTCATTAATCATTAATTTCTGGACCCTGTGGGTAAACAATGGTCAGGAAGTGGCAATAGGTCGGGGCTTAAGGAAGTGATGGAGTCAACTGCAAACTCCCCTCAGGAATTATAACTGACATTTGTTGCAAATTTACCTGTTCAAGCTGACTACAGGTCTCTGTTGGTTCTTTGCACCATTTGCTTATTATGTTTTCAAAAACTGTTGCAAGACTTGTAAAAAAAACCCAATAAACTTAGAAATACCCAACAGGAAACTTTACAGTCTATAGCAAAATAAAACAACAGCATTTATTTAGCACCTTTAAAATGGGAAGATGTCCCAATGTGCTTCAAATTAATAGAAAGAAATCAAGGAATGATTCTGAAGTAAAATGGGTTAAGTTATGAGGATGGGTTGCAGAGACCAGAATTGTATTCTCTTGAGTATTGAAGGTTAAGTGGTGAGTAATTAAGCTAATTGAATCAATGGTTATGATAGAGCAATGAGGTCTTGACTTATAGCGGGTCCCATCCTGCCCCCAAAGCCAGAGGTTCCAGGTTCAAGTCCCACTTCAGGACTTGATGCCAAGGGTGTAGCCAAGCAGGTTAATAATCAAGCTGCTTTGCTTTTCAATCTGTGCCAATGGCAGCTGGAAAGAGCAGGAGAGATTCCTGATCAGCCAAATGGATGGAAAGGAAATTGGAGACTCTGTCATTGCTGTTCATGGCCCCAGGATAGAGCAGCATGTAAGGATGCAAGTTTCGTGAAATGTAAGGGGAAGCTGTTGGTTGGGTGACCAGTGTGGATCAGATTGGTATTAATGGCATAGCATTCAATCCTTGTTCTAGATGGACACATTCAGGACCAGCCGCCTTCCCCATGGCAGTGCTGTGGGTTGGACTTGCTCATCAAAGAAAATATTGTCGGGTAACAGAGGGTGGTTTGTGTGTGCAATGAACTGCACATACCAACGTAGGTGCAGGTACAACATTTAAAAGGCGCTTGGACAGGTATATGAATAGAAAAGGTTTTGAGGGATATGGGCTAAATGCAGGCAAGTGGGACTAGTTTAGTTTGGGAAACTTGGTCAGCATGGATGAGTTGGACTAAAGGGCCTGTTTCCATGCTGTATGATTCTATGACTCTATAAACTATCAAACTCCCCTTTAATGGGGAGCTGCAAACAAAAGGGGTGTGTGGGGGCAGGGTGGTGTCAGGAAGCACATTTTTTTAAAGATTTCATTCATGGAATATGGGTGTCACTGGCTATGTCATCCCTAATTGCCCAGAGGGCAGTTAAAAGTCAAACACATTCTGTAGGTCTTGAATCACATGTTGGCCAGATCAGGTAAGGATGGCAGGTTTCCTTCCCTAAAGGACATTAATGATCCGAATGAGGAGTTTTTACAATTAACAACCATCACCATTAGACCAGCTTTTAACTCCACACATTATTGAGTTGAAATTTTGCCATCTGCCATGGTGGAATTCAAACCCATGTCCTACAGAATGTTGACTGGGACTCTGGATACTAGTCCAGTGATATAACCATTAAGCCATCACCTCCCCTGAACCTCTTCAAAGGGTGGTGGAAATATGGAACTCTTTCTTTCCCCCCAAAAACAACTGAGGCTGGACGTCAATTTAACATTTCTGAAATGGATAGATTTTTTTATGAGGAAAAGGATTGAATGATTTTGGGATAAAAACAAAGAACTGAAGATGCTGGCAATCTGAAATAAGGTAAAGTGCTTGAAAAACTTGGTATCTGGCAGTAGCAGTGGCAAGTTAACATTACAGGTCCTGTGAACCTTTTAAACTCAAAACATTAACTCTATTTCTCTCTCTACAGTTCCTGGCAGACTTGCTGAGTTTCTGAAGCTCTTTCTGTTTTTGGTAATGGCTTTGGAACCAAGGTTGGCAAATAGAGGCAAACAATGAATCAACCATGATGTAATTTAATGGTTGAATAGGCTCACGCTGGAGCTGGCCTGGATGGGCTAATCATCTTCTAAAGTTAAAATTAAACAAAGAATTGCAGAGGCTGGAAATCTGAAATAAAAAGAGATATTGCTGGAGAAACTCAGCAGATCTGGCAGCATTGGTGGAGAGAAAGCAGTGTCAGGTATGACCCTTCTTCAGAAGTCTCTACCTTCTCTTCATGGAAGCCTTTTCCTGACTTGCTACATTTAGATATTAGCTATAAATGTATTCCCAGGATCAATTTGTGAGCTCAAAGAATGCTTTGGAGCACAACAAGCAAAAGAAAATTTTGAGGAAACTAAAATGTGACTCAAATGGAAGTGAAAGAAGAACAGATTTTACACAAAGTGAGTTAGAAAAGAGTGCCTTCAACTAGTAAATCATTATCATTTGTGTTAGGAAGAAGCTGACTAAGCAATTTGCTCTTTGCTAAAGTTAGAAATGGAATCAGTCTCTTGAGGGAAGCTCAGGCACGTGAACAGCTCTGTCACACTGAAGTACTGAATGGTGCAGAGTCAGCAGTGAGATGAAGGTGCTGCTGTTAAACTAGTCCCCAGTGCATTCAGGCAGCTGTGCAACAAGCCGTGAATTTTAGCAGCATCATGTGGTACAGACTGGGACACAGGACAATGAAATCTGAACCAGAGTGAAATATATTTGGAACAGATATTGGGGATATATGCAATAAACTCAAAGATTGATAAATATTTGCAATAATATCAGACTGGAGGATGGAAGAAAAGCTTTGTGCTTATTTAAAAATCATTCAGAACTTACGAGGTTCCTAAAGTACTTTACGAACAATGAAGGACTTCGACATGTGCCCTGTAGGAAACTCAGCTGCCAATATGACTTCTGCGAGTTCCTAAAAATAGCAAATGATAATGGACAGAGAGCACAGAATAGGGTTCAAGCTATGTAGGCTATGGTAAGATTTGTGGCAGAATCAGACAAAAACTCCAGCGAGGCCTACCTTGACATCGGAACACCTCACTCCACCTTTTATGCTTTTCACGAGCAGCAAGTTTCTCACTAGGCAACCACAAGTTGCCAATTAAAGGGGATTTTTGTTCATAAAACACGTAGTCAACAGGCCAATTCACCTCATGAATAATCAGATTCCAGTCTCACCAAAATCACCAAACAAACTAGATATCGAAGATTTTCGCCATGGAAACCAGGGCAGGTATCTAGCATCTTCAGCCTGCCACTTGCTCCAAAGGACCTGCCTATTGCTTAGGACCAAACAGAATGATCCAAAGGCACCAGCTGAATGTAATCCTAATCCACAGAGATTGGTATTGGGCATCTGCCAATCTAATGTAACCATTAGGGTAGCTCTCTGATCCACGTGCAGGTCACTCACAGTGCAGAGACTTGTATTGCAAGGCATACTAGCAAGCTCACATTGAAAGGCTACTACGCAGACGCGGTATGCACAGGGACTGGCACCCAGGTCACAGATTGACCAGGCTGCATCTCGGGGCTGCTAATTTGCTCTGTTATCCTCGCTTTGCCATGCTGTGCCATGCCTGTTAACACATTGGTGTTTCTGTCAGAATCAAAGACTATCAAATTGAAGTCCTCATTAGTGCAGGCACATAGACAGGTTTCTTGTTAGTAAGGGACCTGTATGAAGTGGATGGACATCTTGCTGCATGGCACATACTAGACATCAATCTAACACCTACAGCATGTGCCTGCTGTTTGCGTGGTAAACACACTGAGCGTTCATTCAACCAATGGCCTTGTCAGAAACTGGTGTAGACCAGGCCTCAGTACTGCACCAAAATGACAGCCTAAATGATGCACTCAAATTTCTGGATTGAGACTTTGAACGTTTCACCTTCTAAGCCAGAGGCAGGCCATTGAGTCATGGCAGACACAAAGAAATAATTACTTTACAAAAAATATTTTGTTGGAGCAGAATGTTCAGATATATGCCCCCCATGCAATGGTTGAGTTTGTGAAAGAAGTGGAGATTAGTCATGAAATGGTCATTAAAATGCAACACTATTGAATATCCATGAGGCAATCGTACTATATGGTATGCATCCAGGACTACTTTTGTATTATTCGATTATTGGAGCATTTGCTCTAATCCTTAATTGTCCTTGAGAAGCTGGTGGTAAGCCAGCTTCTTTAATTGCTGCAGTCCACGTTCTGCAGGTACATTCATCCAGTACAGTTAAGGATGGAGATCCAGGATTTTGACCCAGCAGCATTGAATGGGCAGACAGTCATTTTTAGTCAGAATGATGTGCGACTGACTGGGGAAAACTGTGAGTGGCAGTTGTTTGATAATGTAATGTTTGTTGATGCTGTATTTCCTTCACCCATTCTCCTGATGCCACACATCGTCTGTGGGTAGAAACAAGGAGTCCTACTCCAACTTTCAGAGGGAGCAGATGGATTTGTATCAGCTCCCTAAAGGCCAAGTAATTCTGCCTGCCCGGGTGTAGTTGTACTTATTGTTAATAAGCCCTTCATGCTAAATAAGAGTAGTATATTTTCTGTAGACACTCTACGGTAGTGTACCCTAGACCACTAATCACTAGTTAGAGGCAAAACAGAGGAGAATTGGTGGCAGTGAACTACCTCAAACAACTCTTACCCAGTGCCACAAACTGGTGGAGGTGGTAAATACCACAAAGTGCCAATAGTAGTCACCTGGGGAAATATGACAGTGATGATCCCATGTGTTTGCTGCCTTTTATCTTTCTGGTGGCAGCGTTTGCAGGTTTGAAGGCGTTACCAAAAGAGACTTGGTGGAGTTGCTAGCGAGTTAACAAAATGTGGGCTGAGCCAGAGAGGTGTTTTTGAAAACTTTACTCAGTTCATTAAATGTGTTAAGTAGTTCTAAACAATTAGAAAATCATTGCAAATTTTTTTAAAAGGGCCAGCAATATAATCCTGGCAATTATCAGCCCATATGATCAACATCAATAATATAACAACAATCTGAGAATCACTTAAAGAAAATATGAAAACATAACAACAGTCAAGGCACTCATTCCAAGTTACCGTCAAAATATGAACAGCAGGTAATTGTCTAACTAATTCAGTGGAATTTTTTTGAGGCTATACTTGAATTGGATGCGTCTAATGTTATGGATATTAGATTTCTGATCCTCAGAATGCATTTGAAAAGATCTATCACAGGAAATTTATGACTAAGATGCAAGGAAGGTGTCAAGCTGTGTCCACGTTGGGTAAATAACAGGAAAGAGAATTCAAAGCAATGGATATGCTAATTGGCCTGGTTTGACCATAAGCTAATGTAGGAAGCTGTTCTAAGATCTCACTTGTTTACATTTTAATGAATGTAATTAAAAGTTCTGAGTTGAAACGCAAATATTTGAGGATTTTCTGTTCTTTATTTTAATGAATGTAAAATAGTGATGAGTGGTGACTGTGAATTTTCTGATATTTGCTGTCAGTGAATGAGATTCCCCACAGGGATAATCATTTCTAAAATCCACACTTGTCAATGAATCTATCCAAAATAATGATTAAAAATATTGACCTAGTGCACCCGGCAATAAGAAAAGGTTGAAAAATCAGATTTATGATGTTACAGCTTTTACCCCAAGCCTGATTCTTCTTATGATCAATGCTCCCTGAGGGTCTGGGGATGCTAATTAGTGATTAGACCCATTGACTTCCAATTCTGGACATTGCTGCCACACATGGACCTCAAAAGTCTGCACAGCAGTGACAGGAGCAGCAGCAAAAATTAGAGGAAATGCAGGTTATGATCCTATCTGATGCTGTTACTGGACAAGTAGACTTGGCTTTAACAATAAAAGAGAAGTTCATTCTGCAAAAGAAAATAAAATTAAATATACTAAGCTATTTACATACAACAAAATTTGAAAGATTTCAAAGCACACAGTAAAAATAAAATATTCCATTTATTGTTCAACTGCCAGAGAATTCCCTTCTGTATTACAGGTTCACTATTGCTTTCAATTCCTTATCTTGAGAGCTTGATAGCCTTTTCCTTGAGTATTCACACAACCGAGCTTAGACTTTCTCAGCTATGAATAACCCCCTTCAAAGTTCTAACCAAACACTTCTGGTCTGGAACTTCAATACTAAAACTTTTAAACTGAGGTACCCCAGTACTTAACTTTTCTGAACTAACTCCTTCATACATAGAACCTCAATTTGGATCTCTGCAAATTGAATCTGAAGCTTTCCAAGCTTATGGGGCTTTCCTCTCAGCCAAATAAAAATCAATTCCTGATCTTTCTAACTGAAAGTGAGCTAATGTTCTTCAATGTTTTGTTTGTCCATTCAGAAATCTCCCTGCTTACTCTTTTAAAATAGATCTCAAGATCACTTTTGCATCATATCTCTTTAATTTTTTGTACCCTGAATACATTTAGTTACTTCTGGGTCTCTCCAAAATCATTTAGTGTATCCCTACCTAGCTCCCATTCCTACTTTCTTTCACCCTTGTTTTTTTAACCCTTCACAATGGTGAACAATTCAGCTGGGCCAACTTTATCAGTTTCCTTCAGTTAGCTTTAAAACTATAATGATGATGCCTTAAAGTCTCTTGTTTGGGGGAACCAAGTCCATATTTCCTTAACCATTCTTCTTACTTTATATGCAAACCTACAAACATATGAATTAGAGGCAGGAGAATGCGACTTGCCCCTCGAAACTGATCCATTATTCAATAAGGATGTGGTTTATCTGATTATTCCACATTCCTGCCTACCCCGATAACTATTAACCCCCTTGCTCATAAAAATCTGTCTGCCTTCACCTTAAAAATATTCAAAGTTTCTGTTTCCATGTTTTTCAAGGAAGAGAATTCCAAAAGTTCAAAACCCTGTGAGAAAATAAGTTCTCCTCATCTCTGCCTTAAATGGATGTCTCTTTATTTATGAGCAGTTAAAATCTTAAATTTTTCCACTCCAGAATCATGTTTATTATCATAGTCTTCCTCTAATTAAGTTGCAGGAACTGCATTAGTACTTCATGTGGGATCCAATCAAAGCCACATTGCAATGACAGTCTCTTTTGACAGTTCCCTGACTGCTCCATCAATTGTGTGCTGATATTTTTCACCAATAATTTCTTGGTCTCTTTCTCGATCAGAATCATCACAAACAGCAAAGGTTCACCTCCACTCCCTCTGAATAAAGCACAACTATAACTGACAAGTTGTTGGATAGAAAGAAATAAAACCAGATTTCAAACATTACCAAAACTGCAAGATAGATGTGATTTGAAGTGGGAAAACTGAAACAGGAAGAAATGAGAGCAATTAACAAATTTGCATCATGCAATGTCCTTCACAGTCTCAGGATATCCCAAAATGTTTCACAAATAATTGATTATTTTGAAGGCTTGTCACTGATTATTTTGTTGACAAACTATACTGGCCTCGAGGGCTCCTGTAGATATCCATAACATTCTTGAGCTTCAATCATTCAGTGTAGGGTGCTGTCTGTAGCCCATGAGTATGTGACAGGCTTGCAACATTTTTGGATTCCTCCATAAAGTACAGTTCAGTATGTTTTCAAAATTCAGTCATGGAATGTGGACTTCACTGGCCAAGCCAGCATTTATTGCCCATCCCTAGCTGCCCTTGAGAAAGTGATGGTGAGCTGCCTTCATAACTTCTGCAGCCTATTTTGTGTAGATACATCTACAATGCCTTTAGGGAGGGAATTCCAGGATTTTGACTCAGTGACACTGAAGGAACGGCGATATATTTCCAAGTCATAATGGTGAGTGGCTTAGAGGGAAACTTCCAGGTAGTGGTGTTCCCATATGCCCTTGTCCTTCTAGATATGGTGGTCATGTGTATGGAAAGCAGCGGCTATGGAGCTTTTGTGAATTCCTGCAGTGCATTTTGTAGATAGTATAAGCTGATGTTACTGAGTGTCAGCCGGGGAGGGAGTGGATATCTGTGAATGTGGCACTGATCAAATAGCTTGCTTTGTCCTGGATGGTGTCAAGCTCCTTGAGTACTGCTGGAGCTGCGCCCATCCAGGAAAGTGGGGAGTATTCAATCACACTCTTAACTAGTGCCTTGTAGATGGTGGGCAGGCTCTGGGGAGCCAGGAGGTGAGTTACTTGCTGCAGGATTCCTAGCCTTTGACCTGCTCTTGTAGCCATTGTATTTATATGGCAAATCCAGTTCAGTTTTGTTCAATGGTAACCCTCCCACCGAACCAGATGATAGTGAGGATTCAGTGATGGTAATGTCATTGTATGTCAAGAGGCAATATTTAGATTCTCTTTTGTGGAAATAGTCATTGCCTGGCACCCATGTGGCATGAATGCCACTTGTCATTCCAAGCCTGGATGCTGTCCAGGTCTTGCTGGATTTTGGTAGGGAACTACTTCAGTATCTGAGGAGTCATGAATGGTGCTGAACACTGTGTAGTCATCGGGAAACATCCTCACTTCTGACTCACTCCCTCCTGACTGTATACCAGTGTGCCTCTACCTCTACTGGCTCTGTCCTGACAGATATTGATGGTAGTGTCCGGAACATTGTACGTAGGTTTTATTCTGTGAGAATGCCTATGTCAGGCTGTTGCTTGACCAGTTTGTGATACAGCTCTCTCAGTTTTGGCACTAGCCCCCAGATGTCACCTAGAAAGACTATGGAGTGTTGCTGGGGATACAATTGTCATCGTTGTTTCTGCTGCAAGTGTCAGTTCCAGGTGGTCCTTCAGGCTTCATTCCTCTTTTGAGATGCTTTGGTGGAGTGTATTTTGATGAAAGTTTTATTTGTAAGCGCTCAGCAATTTTCGACGTGAAGTTAAATGAACAACATCATTTTGCCTCATATCTATGTTCGATTTTCAATGCTTCTATTTGAACCCTTTGACTGCTGCTTGGAAAGCGCTGGTATCTCAGAGATGGTTGGATTTGTTTGTATTCAGTTCACATCACACAACAGTGAAATAAACAACATGACGATCAAAACCCATCTGACAAGGACCAGTGTTAGTCCTGTAATACTAGACTGTAGTTGTTGTTCTGAGAACACCTTGATTTTAAAATTATAACCCATGTTTTCAAATTCCTCCATGGCCCAATCTCTGTAAACTCCTCCAGCCCCACAGCCACCAGAGTTCTCTCTGTTGCTCTAATTCTGCACTCTTGTGTGTCACTAGTTTTAATCATTTCACCATAGACAGTCGCACCTTCAGTTACCTGGCTCTAAGCTTCCTCCCTAAACCTCTCCTTTGCCCTCCTCCCCAGGGATGCTCTTTAAAACCTACCTTTTGAATCAGGCCTTTGGTCACCTGTCCTCAGGTCTCCTTGTGTCAGCCCAGTGACTTATTTGGTTTGATAGGGTGGAATTTTCACAGCCTCCAAACAGTGTGGCCAATGGCAAGAAAGCTGGGAAAATCTAGCAAGGACAGTAAAACTGAAATTCTTGACATCATGAGAGAAAGTCCAATTTAGTGCTTAATTTTTAAATGGGTAGATGACATTCTTACTAGTGATTGGTGAGAGGCTGATCTGTATGCACTGATACCTCATTATTATCCAGTCTGACCTCATTTCTATTTTCCCCAGTCAGCAGAGAGAAACTCAACAGCACAGGTTTCTGACTTGAAAGTTTGAACGGTTACCTGGGATCGTCTGCCAAACTGCTGTTTTCAGCGTTACTAACATTCCCCGACAGCTTAACAGTTGCTCCCCAGGCCTGTGACCACCTGCATCCTCTGTCTACAGAGGTTGGCATTGACCAAGTGCCAGCCTCAGCACATCATCATAGCGCATCCCCATCTCAGTTATAATGCAGTTCAGCAATTCAATACCGTGGTTTGGAGCTCACCTACACCTTCTGTTGCAATGCTGCTGCTGGGCCATTTTGTGCCCAGGGATAATCACCTACCCCATGCATTAGAACAGGGGCTGTTCCATGAAATTACAGTCTTAAATAATATTAAAGTATATGAGACAATTCTCGAAATGCATTGGGAATAGTAGAGAAATCATATTGAGGCCAGTTTAAATGAACTGAGAAAGGCAGGCGATTGGGGTGGATGCTGGATCAATGGCAAACAAGCGAAGGCAAAAGTCAGAATGTCTACAAAATTCCTGAGATTAAGTTTGGACATAGCAGACCTACTAACAGAATTTAAATACGTTTAAACATTTGAACACATCAGGATTTACAGCCAGAGTGCTAAAAGATTAATACATAAGAATCTGATGTTATACACATGGAGACACGTAGTAGCGAGCATATTTCACCTTCAATCTCTTGAAAAAAATTACTGTCATCACAAACAAACACTCTGGAGAAACTTGACAGGTCTGGCAGCACCTATGGAGAGAAAGCAAAGTTAATGCTTTGGATTCCATTTTGGTTGGGGGTGGAATTAAAGGAGTAAATGATAGGTGGAGATCAAACCCAGAGAAAGAAAACAGCAGTTTGGCAGACCAAGGGATGGATAAGAACAACCCTGGGGAGAAAGAAAAGCTGCTAATGGGGACCTTAGTGAGTGAAAATGGGTTTCTTTTGTTGAAAACAGCTCATGTGATGGCAGGGCCAGAGGTCTGAGGCTGAGTAAAGGATATGGAAGAAGGTGCTCAGACCCTAAAGTTACTCAACTTGATATTGAGTCCAGAAGGCTGCAGGATCCCCAAGTGGAAAATGAGATGTTGTTCTTCCAGCTTGCACTGAGCTTTACTGGAGCACTGCAACAAGCCTGAGACAGAGATGTTGGACAGGGAACACGACAGTGTGCTGAAGTGGCAGGCAACTGGAAGCTGAGGGACGTTGTTGTGGACAGAACGTAGGTGTCCCACAAAGCAATTGCCCAGGCTGTGTTTCATTTCCCCAGTGTAGAGGAGTCCACACTGTGAACAGAGAATACAGTAGACTAGATTGAATGAAGTGCAGGTAAATCGCTGCTTCACCTGGAAAGTGTGCCTGGGGCCTTGGATAGTGAGAAGGGAGAAAGTAAACAGGCACGTGTTACACCTTCTGAAATTGCATGGGAGAAACCCGTAAATAACAACACCTTGCATTTATATAGCACCTTTAAAGGTTCCAAAGTACTTCACAACAGTATAATGAGAAAACAATTTAATCCCAAGCCAAAGGAGGAGACTTTTGGATAGATCTTCAAATGGTGAAAGAGGTAAATTTTTAAGGAGCATTTTAAAGCTGGAGACACCAGGGGAATTTGCAGAGGGCATTTCCAAATTAGTGGGCAAGATGACTAAAGGCATGGTCACCAATTGGCTGAAGGACGTCAGAAACATGCAAGAGGTCAGAATTTGAGGAGCTCAAATGCTTGGAGTCAGTTTTCATCCCTGTTTTTTAATTTTTTTTTTCATGGGATGTGGGTACTTCTGGCAAGGCCAGCATTCGTTGCTCATCCCTAACTGCCCCTTGAATCGAGTGTCTTGTCACACCATTTCAGTTAACAGTCAACCATATTGCTGTGGGTCTGGAGTCACATGTTGGCCAGACCAGGTAAGGATGTCAACTCCCTTCCGTGGAGGAGATTCCTGAACTAGATGGACTTTTACAGCAATCAGTGATGGCTTCACAGGACAATTAATGAAACTAGCTTTTAATTCTAGACATTGTTAATTGAACTTAAGTTCCATCAATTGCCCTATGATATTTGATCTGATGTCCCCAAAGCATTAGTCTGAGCCCTTGGATTACTAGTTCAGTCACATTAACACTACACCATTGACCTCCCCCTGAATTTATGAAGGTCAGGTTGGAACAGTATTAGATCCAGCAGTTATTGTCTCTTTTCCAGAGTCTTACTCAATCACACTTAATCCTACAATTGTACACGACCTTGCTGATACCATATCTGAAGAACTGGGTCCAGTTTCGATCTCCTTACCTCAGTAGGAATATTCTTGGAGTGGATGCAACGAAGGTGCACTTGACTGATTCCGGAAGTGAGGGAATTGTTATTTGAAGGGATATTGAATAGGCATGGCTGATATTTCCAGGAGTTTGGAAGGATTATAGGTGATCTCATTTAAACATGTAAAATTCTTATGGGGTTAGACGGGATGGATGCTAATGTGATGTTTCCCCTGGCTGAGGAACTTGGAACACTGAGTCAAAGTTTGAGTTAAGGGGTCAACCACCTAGGACTGAGATATGGATTCAAAGGGAAACTTTGCAAATCTTGACCGCAGGGAAATGTGGATGTTGTCATTATTGATATTCCAGACAGGGATTTCTGGACACCAGGAGAACGGAAGCAGGGGCATGAGAGTACGAAATAACACAACTGAATTGCTTGAGCATCTAAATGGCTTGCTCCTGCTCCTTGTTCGAATGAATGGTCTTGATTGAGAAGTGGAGAGGGCACTGCCTCTAATTTAATGATATCCCTGTATGACTTCATACCTTCAGCAAAGAAGAAAATGAGTAATTCTTTATTGCAATATGAGTGAAACCAAACAACTCTGATTTTGAGGTTTATTCTTCCAGTTTGTTTTTGCTTTCCTGTGATATAAAATGCTTGGACTGAGCTGTTGAGTTTTAGCCTCCTGGGCTGGGTATTGATTGTGACATAATTTCCTGTGCACAGTAGGTTTTATTGTGTTATCCGCTTCTCTGGAGTTTGTTAGTTAGGGCATTTTTCCAACTTTTCACACTGCAATTTATGGTTTGCATTTTCCCTGAAAGAATAAAATTTCTCATTTCAGTTTATTATTTTGTAACAAACAAAGAATATTGGAAATGTCAAACCTCATTGATATGAATGTCGTGAAAGTAACACCATCTATTTTGTGAAACATACTCATTTTTGTTTATTAGATGTGATAACCCTGAACCTGAGCTTGATGCTATCTAATTCCCTGCTGGAGTTTTAAGTCTCCTTTTAGAGATTTTAATTTAGCTGTAATCTGATGTATTTTTTTCTTATAAAATTCCTCCTCCTCTCCCTATTTCCAGTCTTCCATTTCCATTCTATCTCCCATCCTCCTCTCCCCTCACCAATTCTCTCTGTCCTCCTCCCTCACATTCTGTCTCCTCCCTATCCCTTCCCTTTCCTCCTGTTCCATCCCGTATCTTTATGTTGTGTGGAGCTGGAGGAACACAGCAGGTCAGGCAGCATCAGAGGAACAGGAAAGTTGACATTTCAGATTGGGAATTTTCATCAGAATGATTAGTTCTGATGAAGGGTCCTGACCCAAAATGTCGACTTTCCTGCTCCTCTGATGCTGCCTAACCTGCTGTATTCCTCCAGCTCCACACTGTGTTATCTCTGACTCCAGCATCTGCAGTTCTTGCTATACCTGTCTTCATCTTCCCTTTGCCACACCTTCCCCCACTCTCATTTCCTTCCCACTCACATTCTCCCTAATAAAATGGTCACTCATGCCTGAGCCACGATCTGATTGAATGGTGGAAAAGGCTCAAGGGGCTGAATGGCCTGCCGCGATTCCTATGGTCCTCTCCCTCTCTCTTCTCTACCCTTCTCCTTTTATTTACAACTCATTCTGGGTAGGGTTCTGTTGGTAAATGCCAACTTCACAACTCTCAACTCATTTCAATTCTTTATGTGGGTAGTGAGACAATGAAGATTAGATAATTGCTCTTCATCACTGGACTGAAGAACTCAGAAACCCTGGCTATACAAATGGATAGAGGCTGCTTGCAATATTGTGGCCATTCAGTTTATCCTCATCTCAATCAGGCTGCCAATTGTAAATCAATTGTCTTTCATTGAACTTTCTTCCTCTCATAATGTTGCTTTAATTTTGGAACTATTAAGGAGAGCATTCTGTGACTGTGAGACGCCTTCATAGGACAGGTAGAGACTGGCTACATAAAACGTAAGCTTATCCGACAAACTGCTGGTCATATCTTAATTCACACCAACTCACCTTTATCCCTTACTCCCTCTGCTGGTGGAACTATAAGGTCCCAATGTGGCAACACCTTCATTTTAAAATTCTCATCCTTATTTTCAATTTATTTCAAACCTTCACTTCCATATCTCCATAACCTTCCCTCATCCTACAATGTAAGGGCTTTGAACTCCTCCAACTCTTGGCCCATGCTGATCCTCAATTTGCTTAATCTACCATCTACCAAGGTCCTCTAGCTACCTCAGATCTAAACTCTGGAAATCTCTCTTTAAACTTCCCACTCCTCTTTCTCTGCTTTTGAGAAGCTCCTTAAAGCCTACTTTTTTTGACCAAGTTTTTAGCCACCTGTCCTAATTGTTGTGTAAATTCTTTAGGATCCTGGAGTAACCTTGCAGCAATTACATGGAGCTGCTTCGCACTGGACATAAATATCACAGTATAGGCGGAGTTAGGAGATAAGCACTTGGAGAGCTAGGCAGAAGCCAGATCTCTCTGTTCCTACACACCCTTTGTTTTACCGTATTTCCATGTTATTTGTACAAAGATGTATCACCTCACATTTCTTTGCATTGAAGTTGATTTGTTACCTGTTTTGCAACTTGCCAATATCCTTTTATAATTTGACAGTCTTCCTCACAGTTTCCAAAGCTTCCAAGTTTGGTGTCACCTACAAACTTGGAAACTGCCACTTGCATGCCGAGACCTAGATGATTAATATTTATCGGGAAGCGCAAGGGTCCTAAAACCAACCTGGGAAACTCCATTACAAATCTTCTTCTAGCCAGAAAAATATCCATTAGCCATTACTTTATTTCCTATTTGGTAGCCAGTTTTGTATCAATGCTGCTGCTGATTCTTTTATTCCATGAGGTGTAAGATTTCTTACAAGTTTGTTGTGTGGTACTGTATCAAACACACCAGTAACATTTAAACAGGGTGACAAACCATCCTGTATCTAACAGAATTGTCCTATAATTTCACCATTTGTCCTGCATCCCACTTTATATCTCTCCTGGAAAATCCATTTGTCTGTATTATCTCAGGGGAAACTATTGGGAACAATACTGGGAGCCTCCTCTTGCTTATGTACAGATGCACTGAACTCCAACTATTAGGCACAAGGATTAGGAGTGCAGAAGAGCTGGGTCAACATAGAATCCCTACAGTATAGAAGCAGGCCATTTGGCCCATTGAGTCCACATCAACCTTCCTAAGACCATCCCACTCAGATCCACACCCCTATCCTATCCTTGTAACCCTGTATTTCCTATGGCTAACCCACCCAGCCTGCACATCCCTGGACTCTATGGGCAATTTAGCATGGCCAATCCAGCTAACCCATACATCTTTGGATTGTGGATATGCAAGTTCTTTCTTACAATGAAGGTGAAACTGGTTCTCTCTGACTCTTAGCACCACAATTCCATCTCCCCAGACCCAATCTTCCATACCCTCTAATCTTGACCCTCTTCCCTATCCCCCAATCCCTCTTGCACACTCCCTCTCCTACACACTCTCTTCTCAGTTCCTCCCTTCTGCCACGTTCTCTCCCCATCAGTCCCTCTGTCTCCACACCTTCTAACCTCCTACTCCCTTCTTCCCTTCCCGTCCACAACATCACCAATATCCAGGAAAGCTACATCAGCAAAGGACTTAAAATCCCTGTGAAGACCAAAGCAGTTTCAAATGTGACCTTTCAGCTCAGCCGGAAATCCGCTTCATGTTATGAGAGTACCTGATATTTGTGAAGAACGCAATAATTATTTATGATACGGCGCAGTTTTATTGAAACATTCAAAAATATCTCTCAGGAGCTTGTCATTTTGTGAATCTGCCCGTGAGAAATTTTTAGAGAAAGAATGTTTGAAATGAGCCGGGCGCTCTGACCTTCGTAATTACACAGGACACACGGATGGGGAGGGGACATTGCGCTGAATTTGCGGAAGTATTCGCGGGTGCGGCTTTCAAAACAGACACGGCTTGATTCCTGTAGATTTTCAATGTGGCTCTTTTTGCAAAATGCCTTGTTGTGGGGCAAGCAGTCCTGGAAGGAGTGACAGGAGGGTTCATTGTAAAGTGGTGGAAGGGGAGGATAGGGGTGTGGGCCAGTGAAGGAGGGAGAGTGAGGCAGAGGGAATGAGGTAGTGAGAGTGAACTAGTGAGGGGAGGGAATGAGGCGGGGGGAGTGAACCAGTGAGGAAAGGGGAGGGTGTGAGGCGGGGGGAGTGAACCAGTGAGGAAAGGGGAGTGAACCAGTGAGGAAAGGGGGGGGGGGAGTGAACCAGTGAGGAAAGGGAAGGGAGTGAGGGCGGGGGAGTGAACCAGTGAGGAAAGGGGAGGGGGGAGTGAACCAGTGAGGAAAGGGGAGGGAGTGAGGGTGGGGGAGTGAACCAGTGACGAAAGGGGAGTGAGGGAGGGGGAGTGAACCAGTGACAAAAGAGGAGTGAGGGAGGGGGAGTGAACCAGGGTGGAAAGGGGAGTGAACCAGGGTGGAAAGGGGAGGGAGGGGGAGTGAACCAGG
>JAHRHZ010000105.1:5050305-5147594 GCA_024137785.1 Ginglymostoma cirratum
GGGGAGTGAACCAGGGTGGAAAGGGGAGGGAGGGGGAGTGAACCAGGGTGGAAAGGGGAGGGAGGGGGAGCCAATGAGGAAAGGGTGGTAGTGAAGGAGGTGGAGTGAGTGAGTGAAAGAGAGAGGGTCTGGAGGTGGAACCGCAGGGACTGGGGAGGGGGATAAACAGTTAATGATTCCGCTGCCAACCCCGCACACACACACACACAGAGCCGGGGCCGCGCTCCTGAAGGGGATGAATCCTCCGGCTACCGCCGATCTGGTTCTGCTGCATGTTCTCGCTCCGGCTCTGGAGGAGAGAGCTGGCGGCTCCGGTTCGGAGCCGGGTTCCGGGTTGGGTTTGAAGCCGTTTTCTGGGAGCCGCCGCCCGGTCCCCCGTTCGCTACAAGATGCCGCCTGCAAACTGCAACCTTTCGGCTTTCCCGGAACAAAAGGATCGCGGCCGCAGCTGATGGTTTTCCGTAACTTAGTGCGGCCGGAGGATGGGGGCCCGGGCCCGGGGAACAGGAACAGCTCCATCGGGGGTCGCCGGCTCATGATCAATTGTTGCCCCCGGGGTGAAACTCGCTCTCCCCCCGGTTCCCCGAGAGCTGGAGGCGGCGGCGGCTGCTGCCTCCGGCGGGAGGAGCGGGTCTGCTTCGACCTGGCCCGGGACTTTGGCGACTTCTCGGTAGCGCCGCCGGAATGGGAGTGCTCGGAGCCGGCCGAGGGGGGCGCGGTGACCGGGGACAGCTCCAGCGGCCGCGGAGCCCGTTCCCCGAGCGAGGAACCGACCGACACCAGCGACGCGGTGCTGGTGCTGGAAGGGATCGAGCCCGGGATGGAGCCCCAGCTTGAGGCCGGGGCGGAGAGCGGCTCCCACGGGGCAGACTCTCCTGCTGCTGCCGCCCCCCCGCAGGCTCTCTCTCCCCGGATGGCCGAACCGGAGATCCCAGGGGGGTTGCCCAAGGTCCGGCTGAGCCGCTGCTCCAGCTCCCCCAGCCCCTTGCTGCAGAGAGACAGCGACGAGAAGCTGCTGGGCCGCCTGCCCGTTAAAACCCGCAAGAGCTCCCTGAAAATCCGCCTCAGCAAACTGTTCCGCACCAAAAGCTGCAATGGTAGCGGTGACCCTACAGCGAAAAGACATTCCGTGGAACTGGATACATCGGCTGCCTGCTTGGTGGAAATCTCCCAGCTGCAGGAAGGTTACACCATCAGAAGGTAAATAATAAACCCTCATTGCTGTTAACCCGGGCACTGGGCTTTACAGGGAGGAGGGTGAATGGAACTGTCAGCCCTGGTCAACCCGGATCACCCCCCTGCCGTCCCAAAGGTGGTATTATGCCCAACAGGACAACTGGGCAGAGGGGAGCCCGAATCTCCAC
Source organism: Ginglymostoma cirratum (assembly GCA_024137785.1). Taxonomy (NCBI): domain Eukaryota; kingdom Metazoa; phylum Chordata; class Chondrichthyes; order Orectolobiformes; family Ginglymostomatidae; genus Ginglymostoma; species Ginglymostoma cirratum. The sequence continues at coordinate 5,051,670 of JAHRHZ010000105.1, forward strand.
ACTTCTGGGTCATCAATGCAGAGAAACCGTTTTACTCTCGGTTGAATTTGGGTTGTAGACCCATCACTGCTGAGAACAATTTGATGCGGCGGGTGCCGGCGTTGAACTTGGGGGTGGGGGGTGCAGGACAAGGTTAGAAGTCACACAACGCCGGGTTATAGTGCAACAGGTTTAGTTGAAATCACAAGCTTTCGTAGCAGCGCTTTCAAATAAACTTGTTGGACTATCACCTGGTGTGGTGTGACTTCTGACCGTGTCCACTCAACAGGACACCTGGGGAGGGGAGGCTGAAACATTTCTCACTTCAGGGTCATTGATGGAGAGAAACCCATTGTTTTACTCGGTTGAATTTTGTCATAAGACCCATCACTACTGAGCATAATTTGAGGTCATACATTAAAAGTGGGGCACAAGGACATTTCTCCCTTCCCTATAAATGGAATTGTGACTTTGTCCTCGCCCCGTTTCAAATCATTAAGGATTTCGGTCGAGAAATCTGCAGTCTAGCAGCAGGAAGGCCATTCACCAGCGTGCTGATGATTGAAGATGGCTCAGAGGCAGTTATCAGGAAAGAGACGACCTGAAAGAGTGGCAAAGGAAGTTTTCAGGAGTTGCATTCTAAAGGAAACAGTTTAAACAAAAGTGGAATTGCAGGGAAAACGCAGGAGACTTTGAGTAATTGGAGAGCTTGACCAAAAGTGTCAGTATAGGCAGTGTTGGCTGAATGGCTGCCTCCCGTATTGTATCAGTGTTTGACTTTTATTTACTGCAGTGGTGATTGTGTGCTGTCTCCTGGTTCACGTGCCGGAATGTCACAGACAGCACTTTGCCAAGATCTTGGATTGTATTCGACTGCTTTGACATACAAGGCCAGGAGAGTATCATTGCATCCCAGTTCTTAGAAGTGAATGGTAATATTAATTTTTTTCAGGGAAGCTCAATGGATCCATTTCTCAACATCTTGCCCAAACTAATAGTGATGCAGGAAAAATATAATTATAGACACCCCAACCAATTTTCTCCTAAAAGTAGTGAGTCACACTGAGATACTGCTTTTGTTCTAAGAGTTAAACCACGTGGTGTAGGTATGGTATCACACAGACCACACTAACAGAGGTAGCCTGGTTTCCTTCCTGAAGGATGTTAGTTAACGCTTAGGAATTTTTACTGCAGCCTTTTTGTGTTCATTTTCTGCAGTGCCAGCTCAGGCGGGTTTATGAAATTCAATTTCATAACTTGCCAGAGTAGGATGACTTGAATTTTTAAAAAAATCTGGAATATTTAACATTTTGAAGAAGTAGTGTCAACAGTAAAAGTGACCCTGAGCCTGTCAATTTTTTCTATGTCTAGTTGGGTTCTCTAATTATCTTTTGGAAAGCAAATCTTCACATTTTACCCAGTCAGTCCTGTATGTGACTCCATTTCAGTAGCAATGTGGTTGACTCTTGACTACCTATTCAGCTGAATCAAACTGTTACAAACACTTCTCAAGGGCATCGAGGAATGGGGCAGTAATTCCAGCCTTGCTAGCAATTTCAACATCCTGTGAATCCAGGCAGGGATTTGGATTCACAGTTGCTGGTTGATGCCCTGGTATCACAACTGAGCTACTGAGCCTCCCTGGTATGATTTCACAGGGAACAACTATACTCACTGAACTGGCCATTCTTTGCCAGTGTGGTCAATGCCTTACTGCAGTTTAATGATTAAGCCGACTAGACAAATTGCAGCTGAGCCCAAGAGCATCCTTACTTGCAGTACATACACTTGCTACTTCACAGCGGGGGTCACTGGCTGACTTTCCCTGTTCATTAGTCTGGGGATGCTTAGGCCAATTGTATCAACCAGCTCCTTGGAGGAGCTACCTTAACTAGTGGATATCAAAGCCTAACCTTGTAAGATGATTAGTCACATTTATGCTTTAAGGAACCAATGTACAGTCTGCAACAGGGACGACTTAAGGGACTACTCTAGATGTGATCTTTGGTCAACCCACAGGTATAATTGCTCCACCAACGGTGGCTGTGCCTGCGAGTGCCTGGGCCATAAGCTGTGGAATTCTGTCTGTTATCTGCTGTACCTTACTTCCTCCTTTGGGGCACACCTTAAAAACTACTTCATTGACCACTCTGTTGGTCAACTGACCTAATCTCCTCATGTGTCTAGATGTTATACCTGTACTTTTTGTAATTCCACTGAGAAGGTCCTTGGGACGTTTCATTATGTTAAAAAATAAATATAAGTTGTTCATCATAAAACAGCAGCTTCAGTACCAAGATTGAGTTAAGAAGTAGCTGTAGCTGAAATTGATGTTAAATTACTATGCAAGTGTTCATCATGCAGTAATTCAGAGGGTTACTCCTTTAGGGGCAGGACATTACACCATTTAATGTATTCTACTAAATTGTAGATATTTTGCCTGAAAGAGAAACAAGCCTGATTTGCTCTGCACTCCTGAAGTGGAAGATTGGTTTTACCTAAAGATCAAGTTGATCAGAACCTTAGTTTTGTTTGTGGAAAATTGATTTAAGAAATTGTGGATATTCTGGCCTTATTAGTTGAATGTAGCACAGAAGTTTGCATTCATGAACATGTGTGATATCTTGATTGTGAATGTATTGCTGGAATTGCTGCTTTAACATGGTAGGACTATTGTTTGACAGAAGAAATGTTTCAGGAAATTTGTGACAATTACAGAGAGTACCTGTTTTACGCAAGATTCTTAATATGTTACAGCTTATTTTTAAAAAAGAAATTTTTAGATTTGCTGTTTTATTTTTCTGATGAGCCAATCAGAGAGTCGTGTATTTTCTGAGGGCTGGTTGTAACATTGTAGTTCTCAATAATAAAGCAAGGCCCATGCAGTTTCAACATTGATAAAGTGAGAGAATCAGAGTTAAATAATCTATGCTAGTAAATGATGCCAAGCTTGGATTTGCAAAAAAAAACTAGATGGATGAAAAAGGCTGTGAAAAAATGAAGTTGATAGTTTGGGGTTCTGGAAAAGAATTATTGACAAGAAGGCGGTGATTAAATTAACTCAGAGTTTATGAAGAAGTATGTGGGATGCATTTGGGAGTAATAGGATGAAGAGGTTCAGGACAGCATTGACTATAACCATATTGATATTGATAAAGTTGAGAAAGGGAGGTGTCATACGATTTTGTCTGAGCCTGTTGTGACATATTGTCTGGGGCTCTGTTCAGATCAGTGAAGACTATACCTAATTCTTTGAAAAATGCCTTGTGGAATCCTACCCATTCTGTTCTGCATTCCTCGTCAGCTCCTGTCCATCATAAAAATTCACTGCAAAGTATTTGTGGGAGGCAGCTTCTGAAATAACAGCTGAGCTGGTACTCGAAAGTAGAACAGCATTCAGATCTGGGTTAACTTCATCTACAGAAGACATTGAGTTAAGAAAGTCTTTCTGGAATAATGGGCTTAGGTGAGTTGTTTACTCTTGTGCCTTGGGCACAGAATCAATGAACCAAATTGCACCCTCTGTGCTGTTTGATTCTGTGATTTTTGTCGGTTATGGCTTGGAACTTTAAGTAATTTCAGACGTTTGTTGTTTCAGGGCAATGATTTTTGTACTTGAGGTGAAGTGACGTAGCAAAAGAAGGGGTAAGTTGCCGTTGTGATATTTTAGATCAGCAGAGTACATTAGCTATACTAAAATAACTTCAAAGGGATACTTTCTCCTCATGACTGGTGTGATATGACTGTAAACTTTGAGGTACCAAGGGTAAGCATTAATAAACACGCATTTACTGGCACTCAGTAACATAGTGGGCGGATATATCACAGGGCGTAGGATGGTCCCAGGTTTGGGTTGTCAACACCGAATCTCGCATTTGACCGGGGCAAACAGAAATTGTGAAAATATACAAAACGCGAGTCAAAAAGAGAAGGGAAATGGCTCAAAGTATTGAGATGTATAAAAATTAACACTATAAAAACATGCATGATGACCAAGGAGCCTGTGGTTTCACGTATCATTAATTTGGCTACTGGCCAATTTAATCAACAGGATGATCAAAAGAACCCTGAACTAGGTGGGTCAATAGATGGATAGAGTTTAATATCAAATCATGGAGTTAAGTGAGGGGTGATAAAATAGAATAGATTTTCAATGGCAATGAGTTTCAGGCACTGGAACAGCAAAGAGAACTGGATGTCTTGTTTGAAAGGTCATCAAAGCCATTGGTTCCATGTTTGTAGGTGATTGAGGAATGGTACTGAATTATAGGTCACAGAAGGTGATTTTTGAATTTTAATCTACTTGAAGCTTGATCTTGCAGCCTGTGTTCTGTCTGATTCTGCACAACATAATAGTTATTGGCAGAAATCCAGGGGAGGGTTCGTTGGGGGACAATTTTGAAGAATGATTGTTCACTTTAGGAATGGGACTGAGTCCTGAAAGAGTTTTTCAGGCATTTCACAGTATGGAACAAAGTGACTCCATACCACCCTCCCACCACCTTCCCCCCCCCCCACCCTCCCCACCCTCCGCACGCCCTACCCCCTGCCCTATTCTTTAAAATCAGTCAAACTTTTCAGTTGTCTCTCACCAGCAAGATATTTTATCGGATGTGACAGTATGTCATCTCTTGTCACATAAACTTTGTATGGATAATATGTTATTGAAAGATTCAACAGATATTTATAACAGCTCACTAATATATACAAGCATTACACTCTTCAGACGCATCAATGTCCAGACTAAAGTTAAGATAAGACATGAGCACTGAGGAGCATGCTTTCAATAGCATATTGTGCTTCAAGTGCTCTCCAGTAAGTTGGCACCTGAGATGTTTAAACCCTCAGATCTCAAGCTGTGGGTGATATCAGCATATCTGTTAAAGGTATACTGACCATGAGACATAACACAATGCACCATAAATGCTTGTGCTTGGTGATCTACTTTAGTTCCTTCAAGACCCAGCAAGGGCTCAAATTTAAAATATTGCAACTTGCGTTCCCATCTGTTCGAGAACTCATGTTACCCTACCTCTGTCACCTTCTCCAATGCTCAGAAGTCTGGGATTCTGGCCTCCTTTGAATCCCACCCCCTTTTTCCTTCACTCTTCTAATGAATGACTGCCTTACCAGCCATTTGGGCCTCAATCTCTGGAAGATGTTTCCCGAACAGTTTTGTTTTGCACTTGTCCTTTAAGACTCTGCTTAAAACCTACCCGCTTGATCAAGCATTTGGTCACGTGTCCAGTTCTCTGTCCTTTTAATTTGATACCTTTTTTTTGCCTGGTCCTTCCCAGTGAAACCACGTGATACGTTTGACCACATTGAAGGCACCATATAAATGCAAGTTGTTGTTCTCTTGTTAATTGCAGGAGTCGAGAATTTGGTGACTGGTTAAGGATGTCAAAGATTAGAAAATGTTGGTAATGTAGTTTTTGGAAGGGTGACCTAGATGGACCAATGGCTTGCTGAATGCCAATGACTTATTGTTTATCATTTCCACAGCACCTTGAAATTTGGTAAAGCATCCCACTTGATCGTTACCGTATCTGTGTTGTGGAAACATTGGCTGCCGTGTTCCCTCCGTTGTAGCAATGGCTATATTTTAAAATGGCTATGAAATGCTTTGGAAAATCTTGAGTTGAAAAAGGGAAAAGCAAGTTATTCCTTCCAAAGGCAACTGCTTGAGGATGAGGAGCACAAGAAATTATTTGCTTTTTAGTTAAATCTGTTAGTGTGACTGTGCCAAGTGCAGTGACTCCTGCAGCAGAGCTATCGTAAAGGAAGAGAAATCTGAAGCCAGGCGCAGCCAGGCAGAAATGAATTAGGACTGGAGGCTGCCAGTGTTTGAAACAGAAAGGATCAGCTGACAATTTGGCAGTATCCTCTATCCCTTCTAAAGAAGAGACCCACACAAATTCTTAATCGTCATTTTCTTTTGAAGACTGACTGACCTGCAATCCATCTCCAGACTTCTGTGATTTTTTTTTTTTGGTTTAAAACCAAATGAGTGGTTGCCAAGTGCCTTCTCAGTGTGATCAAAGCAAATTCATTGCTGTTATTACAGATGTTTCTCTCTAGGTTATGGAGTTGCTGTATATTGGAATGAATGGGTGGGGGGAGGGCCAGCAGACAACCAGCTTCCTCAGAAGTTAATTGACAAAAGAACTGAGTGTGTGAGTTTGTAATGTGGAATGTGTTGCCTGAGGGAGTGGTTGAAACAGAGTTAACAGGAACATTCAAAGAGGAATTGGATGGATACTCGAAGGGAAAGAATGTGCAGGACAAGTGGGTCTAAGTGGGCAAGTCTTTTAAAAAGCAGGCACAGGCATGATGGGTGACTGGTTTTCCACAGAAACTGATTTGAAACAGCAGGGAGAGTCCTGGTTATGAGATAGCAACAGTGATATACACTTAAAAACCAAAAGAACTGCGGATGCTGTAAATCAGGAACAAAAACAAAGTTGCTGGAAAAGCTCAGCAGGTCTGGCAGCATCTGTGGAGGAGAAAACAGAGTTAATGTTTTGGGTCCAGTGACCCTTCCTCAGAACATGTACTCTTGTTTGTAGATAGTAAGAAGTGGAGATGTTGGAGTCAGAGATAACACAGTGTGGAGTCGGAGGAGCTGACGTTTCCTGCTCCTCTGATGCTGCCTGGCCTGCTGTACGCTTGTTTGTAGCTGTTTTTCAGTTTTTGTTGTTGAAGTCTAGGGAAGGAGGTTTACCTTTCACTCTCATGCAATTAACAAACTAAGGTGCAGGTTTGAAGCCCATAAATGAAAGATACCAGTGAAAGCTTAATTAACCTAACCAGTTCTTATCCTCTGCATAAGGGGGTTGGTTAGCTAAGTTGACTGGACAGCCTGTTTGCGGTGCAAAGTGATGCCACAGTGTCAATTCCCATACCAGCTGTGGTTACTATGAATGTCCCAACTTGCCAAACTCTCCCCTCATCCGAGGCATGGTGACCTCAGATTAAAGCACCATCTGCCTCTGTCTCTCACATGAGAGAGCAAACCAATGGTCCTCCGGGATTACAGTGACTTTACCTATCTCCTTCATATGCTTGTTTAGCTTTCTTATGTCTGTATCAACTGTTTTCTGGGAAAAAGAATTTTTCTTGAGTTATTGGATTTATCAGTAACTAGTTTAGTGCATTTCACTATTTTGAGACATTTCAAACTGCTTTGTAGCTGATGCTGAGATAGTAGGAACTGCTGATGCTGGAGAATCTGAGATAACAAGGTGTAGAGCTGGATGAACATAGCAGGCCGAGCAGGAAAGCCGACGTTTCAGGTATGGACCCTTCTTCAGTTTTTCTGAAGAAGAGTCCAGACCTGAAACATCAGCTTTCCTGCTCCTCTGATGCTGCTTGGCCTGCTGTGTTCATCCAGCTCTACACCTTATCTACATCAGTTATCTTATAACTGATGCTGTTCCCTCTGGAATGTATTTGCTTGAATTAAGTAACATTCTCACCACACAAGCACTGGCAGTGATTTACTCCAATAACAGTGAGCCTAACCATCTCATCATGATATGCCATGGGATCACTATCACTGGATTACCCACCATCAACGTCCTGGGGGTTACCATTAACCAGACATTGAACAGGATCAGCCACAAAAATAATGTAGTTTCATGAGTGCATCAGCGATTGGGAATTCTGAGGAGAGTAATTCTTCTGCTGACTCCCCAGTACCTGTCCACCACCACAGTTGGTGACAAATGTTTCAGGTAGTCAGTCCAAAAACCTGAGCCTGTCTCTGCAGATACTGACTGGCCTGCTGTGTATTTTTTCTATCACTCATTTTCAAAAAAAGGACTTTGGAGGAAGTGAAAAGGAGATGACCAGAGATCCCTCAGCAATACAATTATTATTAGTGCAATGGAATCCTATAGAACAAATAGAGGAGGTTGTAGACATTCTGGTGCCCTAACTCTGTTTTTGTTATTTGAAGCCTAGACCATTATGTTAACCTCTTAATGCAGGGCAGTGTCAAGTTTGTTTTAAACAATGAGATGTGGGCATCATTGATAAGGAAATTGCACACCTGAAACTTGAGACATGGACGGACCCAATATGTGCGTGAAACACATCATGTTTTTCTTCTGAAAGTTGTGTATTTGGCCATATGAAGAGAGATCATAACATACATAGAACATTACATGGCACGGTGGCTCAGTGGTTAGCACTGCAGCCTCACAGCGCCAGGGTCCCGGGTTTGATTCCAGCCCCAGGTGACTGTCTGTGTGGAGTTTGCACATTCTCCCCGTGTCTGCGTGGGTTTCCTCCTGGTGATCCGGTTTCCTCCCACAGTCCAAAAATGTGCAGGCTAGGTGGATTGGCCATGCTAAGTTGCCCGTAGTATTCAGGGGTGTGTGGGTTATAGGGGGATGGGTCTGGGTGGGATATTCCAAGGGTCGGTGTGGACTTGTTGGGCCGAAGGGCCTGTTTCCACACTGTAGGGATTCTAATGACTTCTAATTACAGCGCAGTACAGGCCCTTCGGCCCTCGATGTTGCGCCGACCTGTGATACCAATCTGAAGCCCATCTAACCTACACTATTCCATTATCATCCATATGTTTATCCAATGACCATTTAAATGCCCTTAAAGTTGGCGAGTCTACTACTGTTGCAGGCAGGGCATTCCACGCCCTTACTACTCTCTGATTAAAGAACCTACCTCTGACATCTGTCCTATATCTATCACCCCTCAATTTAAAGCTATGTCCCCTCGTGCTAGCCATCACCATCCGAGGAAAAAGGCTCTCACAGTCCACTCTATCTAATCCTCTGATCATTTTGTATGTCTCTATTAAGTCACCTCTTAACCTTCTTCTCTTTAACGAAAACAGCCTCGAATCCCTCAGCCTTTCCTCATAAGACCTTCCCTCCATACCAGGCAACGACATCCTGGTAAATCTCCTCTGCACCCTTTCCAATGCTTCCACATCCTTCCTATAATGCGGTGACCAGAACTGTACGCAATACTCCAAGTGCAGCCGCACCCAGAGTTTTGTACAGCTGCAACATGGCCTCACGGCTCCAAAACTCAATCCCTCTATCAATAAAACCTAACACACCGTACGCCTTCTTAACAACCCTATCAACCTGGGTGGCAACTTTCATGGACACTGAGATCTCTCTGCTCATCCAAGAATCTTACTGTTAGCCCAGTACTCTGTATTCCTGTTACTCCTTCCAAAGTGAATCACCTCACACTTTTCTGCATTAAACTCCATTTGCCACCTCTCAGCCCAGCTCTGCAGCTTATCTATGTCCCTCTGTAACCTGCACATTACCCACATTACCCACAACTCCACCGACTTTAGTGTCATCCACAAATTTACTAACTCATCCTTCTACGCCCTCATCCAGGTCATTTATAAAAATGACAAACAGCAATGGCCCAAAACAGATCCTTGCGGTACACCACTAGTAACTGAACTCCAGGATGAACATTTCCCATCAACCACCACCCTCTGTCGTCTTGCAGCTAGCCAATTTCTGATCCAAACCGCTAAATCACCCTCAATCCCATGCCTCCGTATTTTCTGCAATAGCCTACCGTGGGGAACCTTATCAAACACTTTACTGAAATCCATATACACCACATCAACCGCTTTACCCTCATCCACCTGTTTAGTCACCTTCTCAAAGAACTCAATAAGGTTTGTGAGGTACGACCTACCCTTCACAAAACCGTGTTGAGTATCCCTAATCAAATTATTCCTTTCTGGATGATTATAAATCCTATCTCTTATAATCCTTTCCAACACTTTACCCACAACCGAAGTAAGGCTCACTGGTCTATAATTACCAGGGTTGTCTCTACTCCCCTTCTTGAACAAGGGGACAACATTTGCTATCCTCCAGTCTTCTGGCACTATTCCTGTAGACTCCTGTAGATCCTACTTCAGGAGCCTGGGAATATTGTGGAATCTTGCAGCATAGAAGGTCACTTGACCCTTTATAACTATGCCAGCTTTTTAACAGGGCAATCCAATTAGTTCTGAAGAAGGGTCTAGGCCCGAAATGTCAGCCTTCCTGTTCCTCTGCTGCTTGGCCTGCTGTGTTCATCCAGCTCTACACCTTGTTATCTTAGTTTCTCTACCTGATAATTCCCTGTAGCCTTGCAAATTCTGTTTTTCAAATATGCTGAGTTTGCTTCTACCGCAGTTTCAGATTATAAGAGCTCAGTCTCTTTTTCTAAAAAAGGATTATTCCACTTTTTGCAATTATCTTAAATCATCATTTCTGAAAGCCCCACCATGAGAAATTGTCTCTAATTTTGAAGACATTTTAAAACAAAAACCTCACGTGTTTCTAAGGAGAACAGCTCCAGTTACTGTCATCCTTTTGAGATACCTGAACAATCTCATCCTTTACACAATTCTGCTGAATCTGTTTTGCATCCCCTGTAAGGCATTTGACATCCTCCTTGAAGAATACTGCACAAAATGTGAACACAGTATTCTATGTGAACCTTAACCAGCGATTAATTATGGTTAACTGTAAGCTCTTTGTTTATATATAGCGTAGCTACTAATGCAACTGGACACAGGGCAGGATTTAGACTGATTGCTGTGAGTTCAACTTACTTGTAGAACAGTCTATTTAAACCATGCACTACGGCAGTCTACAGAGTCTATTTCAAAGAGCGTCTTTATGAACTTGCAGCAAACATAACTCCCTAATAGGTTTAATTTACAGCAAAATGTAATGAGTGGAGGATTAGACGCACAAATGATGTCAAATCAATGCCAGCCATTTACTGCAATGCAGTCTCCTGGTGGGACTGGCAGGGGAAATGACCCAATTATCTCTCATCAGACCAGGAATACTGGTCTCACTCTGTAGCCTGAAATACAGGAACGATATGCCCTTGGGAAATTCTAATGGACCACAAATGGCATCCTACACTAATGACAGCTACTTGCTGCAGCAAAAGCTTGTTTGGAAATTTTTAGAAGGGAGCTAATTGTAAATATTGCAGAGTATCTTTCTGTGTTTGACATTTGAGTTGCTACTGGGATAAGTAAAATTTAATTGGGACAAGTGTAAGCCTTGCAGTGCCTGTCTCTGGGGAACTTTATTGACACAGTATTGTGGAGTTAGAGTTGAGCAAGGAATATGCAAACCCCTGTTGCATGCTAATTTTATTGTCTTCCAGTATTAACCTTTTTATTTGTCACGTTCCCAATTTGCTCTGTGTTGAGAGTTGCTGCAGGAATACGCAGCAGGATCTGTTCCAGGAATATGCATGTATTCTGGTGCTGCTGTGTTTCTTGTCTGCAGTCAGGAGTTTCATTAATGGGGAATTCCAGACAATTCTGATCCGCTGCAATGGTCATCCATGCAATGCAGAGTAGGAGGGGCAGGTCTAATACTGGGGACCATAGAAATGAGAGAGCTGCTAATGAACCTAATGAGGAATTCAGGAGAATGTGGAATGCCTTACCACAGGGAGTAGTTGAGATGAATACCAGAGATGCGTTTAAGGAGAAACAAGATAAATGGGGGAGGGTGAAAGGATGGGGCTCAGGTGGAGTATGAATGTTACAGATAAGAGAGGCTGGATATCTCACCTTAGCATTTGAAAATCCATTGCTGCCACTCCTGAAATCCAGAGTCAATACTTCGTTGAAATTTGGGATATGATCTTAAATTATTAATTTCTTAAAATATTTGTATTAATATTCCAATATTAAAATTTTTAATATTCATTTGTGGGATGTGGGTGTCGCTGGATGGACCTGCACTTATTGCCCTTCCCTAGTTGCCCTTGAGAAGGTGGTGGTGAGCTGCCTTCTTAAGCTGCTGCAGTTCTCCTGCTGTGGGTTGACCCCCAATGCCCTTTGGGAGGGAATTCCGGGGTTTTGACCCAGTGACACTGAAGGAGCCAGCGACTATTTCCAAGTCAGGATGATGGGTGGCTTGGAGGGGAATTTTAAGGTGGCGGTGTTTCCATGTATCTGCTGCCTTTGTCCTTCTAGATGGAAGTGGGTGTGGGTTTGGAAGTTGCTGTATGAGGATCTTTGGCAAATTTCTGTAACTCTTCATCCAGCTATTACAGCGTAATGGAAACTAGAGAATTGGGCCACTGTGTAGAGAAATGTTTACTCTTTTACCCCTCATCCCATTTATGGTGAATTCTGATCATAATTATTCACTTTTTTAGAAAAAACATCTTCTCATATCATCACTGCTGGTGTTTTTGCCAGTTATCTGAATATCTGTCTTTTGTGACAGATCCTGCTGCTATTAGAAACAGTTTCTTCATATTGATTGAAGCAAAGCCCCCTCCTCTAGTTCCAGGTGTATCTAGTCAATATTAACCCAGACACTGGTCATGCCATGTTTCTGTTGCCTTTTCCTGGGAACTCTGGTGTGTTGGGAAATCCCAAGGACCTGGTTTTGAATGTGTCCCCTGGAATTCCCTGTTTGTGTTGGTTTCTGGAGAATGATTTGTAATGTGAACTTGGTACACTGCTTGGCTCTAGATACTGCAAAGCTTTCTGTGAATGAAGTGCTATTCTCTGCTTGAGAGAATTAGGGAAGGTGGGGAGGAGAGTGCACAATATGTGATCTGGAGGGAAGGGTATCTTCAAAACCCTTCTAACATCAAAACACTGCGCACGATCTCCAGAACTATTGTATAAATAGTGTGTGTGTGCGTGTATGTGTGTGTGAGAGAGAGAGAGACTTTGTCGCATTACAATTCAGTGCAAGTCCACGGTGAGTTCCTGAATGGAGTATGAGTATCTGTGTAGACAGTTGAGGTATGGCACATGGTAGATAACACACTCTCTCTTGTGGGGTCAAATCTTACTCTAGAGACTTTCACAGACCCTTACCCTGACAATCCCAGTGAAGTACTGAGGGAGGACTGCCATTCAATTAGATACCAGACCCTTGCCCCATCTGCCCTCAGGTGGATTTCAAAGATCCCCAAGCACTATTGCAAAGAAGAGCAGGGGAATTCTGTTTGCAGGCCAACGTTCATCCCTCCACAAAGATCATACGACTATAGATGTAGGAGCAGAAGTAGGGCCATTCGGGCCAATCAGCCCATTCAGTCTACGCTGCCATTGAATGAGATCGCCACCGATTTAATAATCATCGCTTTCATTTTCTTGCCTTATCCCCATTGCATTGATTCCCTTACTGATTAAAAATTTGTCTCAGCATTGAATGCACTTAATGACTCAGCCTCGACAATCCTTTGCAATAAACGATTCCTCGGGTTCACTGCCTCTGAAAGGAAGAAAAGTATTCCTCGTTTCTGTCTTAAGCAAGTGATTTCTTGTTCTGAAATGTATCACTGGTCCTGGTTACTTCTAACAATGGGGAAACAACCATTCAACATCAACCCTGTCAAGGTTTGTATGTTACAATAAGGTTACCCCTCGTTCTTCTAAATCCTAATGAGTACAGGCCCAACCTACTCGACCTATCCTCCTAAGACCGTCTCTCCACACCTGGTGTCAGCCTAGTGAACCTTTCCTGGACTACCACCAATAGCAGCATATCTTTCCTAAGATAAGGGGCCCAAAACAGTTCACAGTAAACCCAGCTGTGGTCTGACTAGTGTCTTATGTAGTTTTAGCAAGACCTCCCTATTTTTATATTCCATTCTCTTTGAAATACAGGCTGACATTCCATTTGCCTTCCCTGTTACCTGCTGAACCTGGATGCTAGCTTCTTGTGATTCATGCATGAGGACTCCCAAATCCCTCTATTTTTTAGCTTTTTGCAATCTTTCTCTGTTTAAGTAATGTTTAGCTCTTCTATTCTGCCAAAGTGCATAACTTTGTGTTTCCTCATATTATATTCAATCTGCAAGCTTCTACCCACTTGCTTAACCTGTCTACGTCCCTCTGCAGACTCTTTGTGTCATCCTCATCTCTCACTTTGCCATCAATTTTTGTCATCTGAAAACTTGGCTTTTGTACATTCACTTCCCTTGTACAAGTCATTAATATATATTGTAAATAATTGTGTAGCTCCAGCACTGATCCCTGTGGCATTCTGCTTGTTGGCCTTGCCTTCCTGAAAATATCCCCCCAACTCTCTGTCTTCTATTAATTCACCACTTTTCAGTCCATGTTAATGTACTACCTCAAACACCATGGCAATCGTATTCAGTACCCTGATGTGTGGTACCTTGTTAACACCTCCTGAAAGTGCAAATATATTAGATCCACTGCTTCCCCTTCATCTATCCTGCTTGTTAGCTCCTGAAGGAATTCTGGTGAAATTGTCAGGCATGATTTCCCCATCATGAAGCTGTACACGCTCTGGAGACCAGAAGTATTTCTAAATGGTCTCCTGTTACATTCTTTATAGTAGATGCTCACATTTCCCAATAACATACATTAAGATTACTGGCTTATAGCTGACTTGCTTTTTCAAAATCTCCTTCCCTTTTTAAATGGCGATATTACGTTGGCATTTTGCTAGTCCTCTGGGACTTTCCAGAAGCTAGGGATTCTTGGAAGATTATTCAGTACATTGACTAGCTCTGTAGCTATTTCCTTTAATGTCCAAGGATGCATCCTATCAGATTTATCTGTAATGCATTGCTGTTTGTGGGAGCTTGCTGTGCTGTTTGAATTTGACACCAAATATGTGTACTCCCTTTCTTGTTCCCAACCCAGTCCAGACAAATGCAACATCTTTGAGTTTTCTGTTTGTATTACATCGTCATTCAAATGGTAATATTCCTCCATCCTATAGATACTGCCATTCTCTCCAATCTTGCTGAGGAACAATTGAGATCTTTCAGAAACCACTGTCATTGCAGATTCATTAAAGGGAGGCAAGTGTTCTTGTGGACAGGCCCCAGAAATTGGATATTTCTTTTGAAACACCGGAAGCCTGTGGGAAAACCATTTGGGATATAACTAATAATCCAGAGTTCCATTGTTCCACTTCCTTCATTGAAACTGCCTTGGCTACCTCGTTTCACAATGTGACCACAAAAATAAGTCAATACATACAATTTAGACATTCTGCACTTTCAGCAAAATCTGAACAGCACTGTCAGCTAAATTGTGTCTTGACACATTAAACCCCAATACATCTGGGAATGAATAATTTTCAGCCATTTTGTTATTTCTTGTTTCTATTCAAATCTACAAGTGATTTATACGTTTAAAAAACACAAAAACCTTTAATTATCAGTTTAAACCTTGTCATTTGAATATAAGAATAGCTCTTCTTGCAGCCGTAAAGTGCTTTAAGGTGTCTTGAGGTTGTGAAAAATGCTGTATAACTGCAGGTGCAGATCAAACCTTTGTCAGCCTTTAGCTTCGGTGAATTATGTATCTTGGGGACATGATACCAGCTTCTGTTCAAGTCTTTGATAGCTGGACACATCAGAACAAAAGTGAAGTTCAGCAATGAAAAAGTTAAAAGTTCTATTTCCATTTACCAGTAAGTTGCTAATGTCACATTTTGCTGTTAGACTGAATCAGCAAGTAGCATTGTAATAGGATTACATTTGCAGGCATCTGTGTGCAGCAACTGGGTCTTAGAGCTGTTACAAATTTAACAGCTCTAAAAATGGTTATAACCCATGCTGTAGCAACGCTTTGCATTACTTATTTAGTTCACTTAAATCAGCCGTGTGATCTGGAAGGATTCCATGTTGCGCCAGTGGTTGAGTTTGAGACTACAATCTCTGAATATCCGTGAAACTCCTTAGACCAGTGCAATCTGTATCAGAGTATTTTTCTTAAATTTGAATTGGCTAAGGCAAGGAAAAGGAACAGTGCCAGAACTGACTACACTTTTCTGGGTGGTGTCACAGACTGATTTTGAAATGTTTGAAGACATTTAAAAGATTGTGTTTCCCCACTGTTTAATAAAAAAGCATTCTTTGTCAGACATAACTTGAGCAAATGACTTCATTTTCAGAAGCTCTGCAACTTTTAACTTCCGAACCAATTGAAATTAAATAT
The DNA here is from genome assembly GCA_024137785.1 of Ginglymostoma cirratum. NCBI lineage: Eukaryota > Metazoa > Chordata > Chondrichthyes > Orectolobiformes > Ginglymostomatidae > Ginglymostoma > Ginglymostoma cirratum. Next base: position 5,067,619 of record JAHRHZ010000105.1, read on the forward strand.
TTGAGATTTTTTTTCTCCTTCTGTCCTGAATAATCATCTGTTGTTATTAGTGTGGTATCTTAGAATCGTAATGACCCTAATCCTAGATAAAGCAAAGTAGCTTTAGTGTATCACTGGTTCGGAGGCAACTCTGTGTTCAGTGTGACTTTTTGCAGCCTAATGAATATTTGTGAACCTACCTCTCATACAATGCTGACACACTCGTCTCTTAAACAAGATTAGCCCAGCTCCACAGATTTGAACCTAAAATCTAGGCTGACAAGACCAGCTCTTCGAGATCCGATGATGTAGTTTTTGAAAAAAAAGTCGCAGTTCTCCCTTAGTGTCTGAGTTTATAATTTGTCCCTCTAACGTTTTTATTTAAATTATATTGTCAGAATACAGACCATGTGGTCATTATCACCTTGCTTTTTATGGGAGATTGCTGTGTGCAAATTGGCTGCTGTTATTTTTGCTTGAAAACAATTACTGCATTTCCAAAGTGGTTTGGGAAATCCAGAGATGATGAAAGATGCTGTATAGCTGTAACTGTTACTATCTCTTATGAGCTGTACTATATATAGTTGCTAGAGATAAATGGGCCACTTTGGGTAATGTGTTCCCTGACTACATTACTGATACAGAGCTTTGTTAACAAATCATTTGATGTTTTTATTAATCTTAGAATACTTCTCGCATTACAATATTGATAAAACATCAATGAATAGTTGAGGCAAGCCATATCTGCTATTTTTTAATGGTAGTGGTTCAACAGAGTTAAAATTGGTCATCAAGTAGCTCAAAGTGCAGAAAATAGCTGGAAATTCACAATGAGGGGATGTTGTCCTGTGCAGTCTCCCCAGAAAATTAATTCATCCAACATTCATCATGTCATTCACCACTCCCTGTGCTCATTATCACTCAGTTTTGAAATTCTCTTCCTTGTTTTTGAATCCCTAATTGCCCTTGAGAAGGTGGTGGTGAGTTACTGCCTTGAACTGCTGAAGTCCAGCTGGTGTAGGTACATTCTGAGGTGACTCATTTTAGGCTGGGGCAAACGAGGTGATCCCTATTCACGCTATTTTCCTTTGAGCTGTTTTACAACAATATTAAATGGTTCTCAATTAGCATGAGGTGACATCAGTTAGGAAAAGGGAGTTGAGTTCATGGGACTCCAGTGAGTAGCAGTAATATTCAGCGTTTTTGCTTGTACGTTACCAGTCCAGTCCCTTGAGCACAGCAGTGATGAGACTGCATCACCAGCATTTGTTACCACACTCACTGCTGACATGAAGAATTTCTGTGACTGACTGGGTGCATACTGAGATATTCTTTAATAAACTTGCCTATGGCCTGAATTTTGCTTTGATTGGAGTTCTCTGACCTCAATGGAAGATTTTTTTTATGCGATGTAAAATTAATGAGAAACCTGTTCTCGGACAGTTAATTCAGACATGTAATTATATGCAGCATTGAATGACTAAGTAATTTTATTGCAATTTATTCTCGGGATGTGGTTGTCACTGACTCGGCTGCCGATATTGATGACGTCTTGCTGCTCTGGGAAGGTGATATTTGGTCTCCTGCCTAAACCATTGTACTCCATCTGCTGACTGTTTCTGATTGTAAACTGCAGAAAAGCCCCGAGATTCTGTCTGACCCAGTGACCACAATCTCCATTTCTACACTTGATACTACGTTAGATAGAGGATAGTTCTTTGTTAATAAGTTCCTGAGTTATTCTTACTCCCATCTTTTTCCCCATATCCCGTATCTGTATTCCTTCCATTTTGGAATTTTATGATACAGAAAATCATTGCTTAACGTGGCTAATTCGGTCCTAGAAAACGCAACATTAAGCAAAATGACATTGTATGGAATGATCATTCTGAGGCTCCTAGCCTTTCACAGGATTGTCTGTTCCACACCTTACCTGAGATTTGAGACTCGGCTCGTGGAGGCTCAGTGTGGGTGTTACATTGGAATGTCTAGGTGTACAAGAGGCAGTAAGAAACAGCAACACAATGTAAATGCTGGCTTTTAATTAGAGCACAATGTTAACGTGAAATGATATTGTACTGTGCAACATTAAGCAAGGATTTCCACTGAATGCTTTGCTTAAAAATAAACTTGTATAATGCTGTTTGTGACCTTTGGTTCTAGGTTTCACATTCAGTAAAGTCCTTTTGAAATTAAAACAATAAACACTGGATGTATTTGACAGGTCAGGTGGTGAGAGAAACAACGTTTGGCCTTGCATCAGAACCCTTTCGAAGGGCACAGGTCACTCTTAAGATGTGGGGAAAGACAGCAACCTATTTGTGCACAGCAAGGTCTCACAAATACAACTGGATCGATGCCCGAATTATTTTGAGTGATGATTCAGCCACGTGGAGAACCTTTCTGCTTTTCTTTGGTGCCATGGTAATGTTTGTATCGGTTTGGCATGTGGCTCTGGGTGGGGGTGCTTCATTTCAGGCAGCCACATGGCTGCACTTGGGCCAATACTGCATTGGGGTATCCGCCTAAGGAACCTGTAGAGTGGAACTTGAATCCCATAATCTTCAGAATAAGGAGGGGGCTGGTGGAAATGTTACTTATGGAGCTAAAGCTTTCATCTCAATGTTGAATAATGGAGGTGCTTTCAGAAATCATGGGGGGTTTGTACCTACTGACAGGTTTTTTTTTGTAATGCAATTGTCTTCCCCTCTTGAAAAGAGGAATTCAGCTGAGGATCACATGACCTTTCAGGATCCCATGGCACGTTTTGTGGATTCAAAGGAATTCCTTATTTTTGTGGCCAACCTATCTCCTTCAACTAATGTGACAAGAAACATTGACTGAGCATCCTCCCATTGGCAGTCGTGAAGTCTTGCTGTGTGTAAATTGGCTGCTGTGTTGTCTACCTGATACCTGGTAATAGTTTGTGCTTCAAAGTAACTCCAATAGAACGTATTTTTATCTAAACAGCCTGTTGTGAAATGGATGAGATGTGGTGCAACGTTACTTGGCCTCTTAGTCCAATTTTGCCCATTCTCTTTGAGCCCTTTGATCTCCCACTGACACAGTTGGGTTGAGGTTTTCCCCTGTTGTGTGTGAGGCAGTTTGGGTGCCTGAGTCATAATGAGGTGCTTTAGAAATACAAGTTCCTCCATCCTCTGCAGTCCGACTGTTAGAGGCCTTGCCGTGTCTAAGATGATTCACAAACTTGCTAGATGTGTAAGTGACTGCCATCTGCGTTAAACTGGACTAATAATTGGCTTGATGCCCATTATCTGATGGGGGAGGAATTAGGATTTGTCTAATTAATGGTCTCTCATTGGGTAATACCTGATCAATGGAAGATTTGGTTTCGTCTGGTCATAATCAAATCCTGAAGTTTTTGTTAACAGCTGTTCTCAAGAAGAGGATTCACTACTACCTTCTCCAGGTCAGTTAGGGGCAGGAAATAAATTCAGGCCTAGCCACTGACACCCACGTCCTGCTAAATAATTTTTTAGAAGTTGCTGACCCTAGTGGAGAAGGAGGTGCTCTGAATGTGTGGTTACAATGGAACATATTTCAGAATTAACACTCCTAGTGCCAGTCCAGTCACAAGGCAGACAGGCCTAAATACATGAGCCCTTCACATACGTCTATACTTACTGTACTGGCTGGTTTTGTAAATTATTTATCGACCTACTGAGTGTGCTGAGCCAATGCTCCCTGAAGTATCTGTACAATGAATCATCCCAGCCTGCAGGTGACTCACTGTCAGAGAAATTGCACATCATAGCACTTTATATACTGGGTGAGGCAGTTATCCTAGGTGAGCTATTTATACATTTGGTTTTCTTTAGCTTTGACTAGCGTTTTGGTTAATTCCTCCTGTAAAGGATCCCTGATAGTGACGTGTGTGTTATCCAGTCACTGATATTTCCAGCGGGCTCCTCTCGCCTCAGATCATTAACTAACCATGTGGTGTAACACACGATCTGTTCTTCAAAGTGGGTCATCTTCCATCATCAGGTGTATCACTGGTGTTTGTACATTGTCCCTGACTTATCCTGGGGTGTGTTCTGTGACCTTGAGCCCGTGCCTGATCATCTTGGTTGTTTCAAAACTAGAGGAAGCATTGAGATTAATAGCATAGGGAAGAGAGGTTGAAAAGAATAAAAATAAGCAGTGGTAGCAAATCAGGAGGTTGTGGATTAAGTTAAGTTTTGGCTTCCATGGGTTTTAGTAGAATGTGAAGACTGTTGATGCATGAAATTGCATGGTTTGGGGGGGTTCTGGGTTAGAGATGATGGGGCAAGTCTGCTAATAGCTCAGCTCAGCAAAGTTACAAGAAGAAAGTGGACTGAAGATTGGCCTGACATCACAGATGATGAGAGATAGACAGATACTGGGCCCCTCTTTACCTGTGGAGCTTCAACAGGTCCTCTAGCCTCCCAAATTGGCCAAAGGAGGTGACCACCTGAGAACCTGGGGGTGTAGGAAGGGTTGAAGTGGAAGAGGAGAGTCACTGAGGGAATGACTGCAGTGTTCCCATTGTCCCCTGTACTCTGCATTCGATTCAGTTCTGTGAGGAGGACACTAGGTTTCATAGAATGTTGCAACATAATGGGAGAATGACCATTCGGCCCATTGTAACTGTGCTGATCCCACAGTGGAACTATCCAATTAGTCCCCCTCTACTGTCTTTCTCCCAAAACCTCTCCAAATCATTTCAAGTATTTTCCAATTCCCTTTTTTTAAAACAAACCTGTTACTGACTTGGTTTTATTTACCCTTTCCAGATCGGAACAACTTGTTGTGTGAAACAAATGAAAGACTTGCATTTAAGTAACACCTTTTGCAAATTTGGGATATTTCAAACCAACTTGCAGCCATTGACTTACTTTTGAAGTAGATTCACTGTTGTAATGCAGGAAACATTGCAACCACTTTTCACATAGAAAATTTTCTCAAGCAGCAATGTGATAATGGTCGGATAACCAGGAAATAAGCTCTCCCCATTGACTGTCCCTCTGCTGTTTTTGCATCCAGAGGAGTTTCCCCCCACTCCCTGTTTCATTGCATTCCCCCCCACCCCGCCCTGCCGTGTTTCATCGTATTATCCCAAGTCTGAGGAATTGATTGTAAATGGAGACTGTTCACCATGTGTGATGTACAAACTGCACTGGAACCTGCTGTTTGCTTCCAGATTGTTCCAGGTTTTATTGCAAATTTCCAGATTAAAACTTTCTTCCTTCTCTTGACCTTTGTTCTAAAGTAGAATATGAGAAATTCAGTTCGTTGAGGGATGAGACTGAATTGATGAAAGGGATTGTAAAAAGTGTTACCCAAATGCAATCTGAAGTTGTCAAAAAGAGCTTTACAGCCAACGAAGTACTTGTAATATAGAAAATGTGCACACAGCAAACTCCAGCAAGCAGCAATGTGATAATGATCAGGTAATTGAGCTGCTTCCTGGGATGTTGGCTGAGGGATAAATGTCAGCCAGGACCCTGAAGGTTTTGGGGTGAACACTCACCTGCACCTCTTTGACACAGTGTCACCAGATCATTTGTATCCACCTGAGGGAGAAGGTAGCGCCACAGTTTAATGTCTTGTCCAAACATCAGTATGCCCTGAAGTACCTCCCTCTCTCTCAGTACAGCACCGGGAGCCTATTGCATCATTGGATTCTGTACTCAGGACTTTGGAGTGGGATCTGGTCCACACCTTCTGACCTGGAGATGCGCGTGACCCTGGATTAAGTAATTATCTTGATAAGACAAAAGTAGAAAGGATATCTGTACTTGGAGGTCACCAGTAAATCCAGTCGGGAAATTCAGGCAGAACGTCTTTTCCCAGAGAATAGTGAGATTCTAGAATTCGCTATCTCCAGAAGTAGTTGAGGCAAATAGCAACGTGCCTTCAAGGAGACACTGGATAAGCACACGAGGAAGAGAGAAATCGTAAGATCGGCTGCAGGAGTAGGTATCAAGCCTTGAAAAGCATTTATTTTTAGTCAGCCTGTTTGAGCATCAAATGACACACCTTTATGGAAGGTGGGAGTTGAACCCAGGCACCTGGCTCAAAGGTAGGGACACTCCCACTGTATTGCAGAAGCTCTTCAACCTTTCTGTCATGGGCCTGTTTCTAAGCTGCTAACTTTAGTAAAAGATAGTTAAACTGTCATTTTGTTTCCACCCTGTTGTGGGCTTCAGAGGTTTCAAGCACATTCCTGACTCAGGTTTTGCCCCAAATTCTCCCAGTTAATATATTACACATGCATTTGTCTGGTAGCACACAGAACATCAATAGCTTCTAGCTCTTAATATTCCAATGAGGCAAATGGCCAAATGTGATTGGGCAGAAAGCCATCAGACTTGATGAAGAGCTGGTGGGATGGTGGTTTGAGTTGTAATTCACTAGCACCAAGAATTTCCCTGCTCTTACTTGAAATGCCATTAAATAATCTTTTACGCCCACTGAAAGAACACGCAGCTTCAGTTTAAAAGCTTATCTGATGTTAAAAGTTATCAGTGCTTTTAAAAACAACACCGTACTTTCAGTAATTTTTCTTTGTTAGTTGCATTATTGGCTGGATACTGATTTGAACTTTGACAAGAAGATTTACAAGGATGTTGCCAGGATTAGAACTATAGGGAGAGGCTGAATAGGCTGGGGCTATTTTCCCTGGAGCGTTGGAGGCTGAGGGGTGACCTTATAGAAGTTTATAAAATCATGAGGGGCTTGGATAGGGTGAATAGCCAAGGTCTCCCAGGGGTGGGGGAGTCCAAAATTAGATGTCACAGGTTTAAGGTGAGGGTGTGTGGAAAAATTTAAAAGGGATCTAAGGGACAACATTTTCACACAGGGAGTGGTGCATGTACGAAATGTGTTGCCAGAGGAAGTGATAGAGGCTAGAATAATAACAACATTTTAAAAGGCATCTGTTTGGGTATATGAATAGGAAAGGTTTAGATGGTCATGGGGCAAATTCTAGCAAATGGGACTGGATTTATTTAGGATATCTGATCAGCATGGATGATTTGGACCGCAGGGTAAGTTTCCATGTTGTAATCTCTAAGATTCTAAATTCCTTGCTGATTTTGTTTTCATCTAAAACTAGTGTGTTTTCAGGAAGCTTAAGATGATTGATGGATTTGATAGGGTTTATTGAGAGAAACTGGTTTCCAGCAGAGCCCACAGGGCCGAACCTTAAGAGTCAATGTGTTTGAGCGTGATTTCAGCAAGTTCCTCATCGTACTGAAGTCTGAAACTTTCAAAATCTGAGATTGGTAGGTAGTTGTTGGTCAGGAGCATTAATGGTTATGAAACCAGGGTGGGTCGATGGAGATCAACCATGATCTAGTGGAATGAATGATGGAGAAGATTCAAGGGGCTAAATGACCTACATGATCTTTGCTATCAGAGGATTGTGCAACAGGTAGTTGGAGACAATAAGGACTGCAGATGCTAGAAGCTAGAGTCAATTAATGTGGAGCTGGAAAAGCACGGCTGGTCAGACAGGATCTGAGAAGCAGGAAAGTCAATGTTCTGGGAGTGGGGGTGGAGTCCAAAACTAGATGGCATAGATTTAAGGTGGTGGGGAGGAGGAGATTGAAAAGTGTCTAAGGGGCAACTTTTTCATGCAGAGAGTGGTGCATGTACAGAAAGAGATGGTGGAGACTGGTACAATTACAACATTTAAAAGGCACCAGGATAGGTGTATGAATCAGTAGGGTTTAGAGGGATATGGGACAAATTCTGTCTGACTAGCTGTGCTCTTCCAGCTCCACGTCTTTTGACTGAATGTAGTTGGTGGACAGTCTGTGCTGCTTGGGTTGGGAACACTTTGTGATTATGAATTGAAAGGCAGTCTGTGTGCTCTGGGGGTTGCAGTACCTGTGCTGCTGAATCTTAAACATTGAAGTCCTTATCATGAATAACTGGGCTATAACTTCAACTTCTTGAGTGGCATTGGAGAAATAGAAATAAGAAATGTCTTTCTCTAGAATGTCTCTCCTTCCTGTTGAAGTCAACGAGGTTGCATCTGACCAGAGATTGTTTCTATTTCAGTCCTAAGTGTTGGAGAAAGTTGGCAGTTCTGGGTATAACTGTGTGGAGAGAGAGAGAGAGAGAGAGAGACACAGTTAACTTTTTCAGTTTGATATGACTTGTTCAGAACAGGAACTGAGCTCACCATGGGGTATTTTGCAAGGGGTATGGGAACCAAAAGAGAAAGATGCATAGAATGTTGGGAGAGGTAGATAGCATTAGTCAGAGAAAGAAATGAAGTTTAGATCAGGGTTATACTATGCACATGTGAATGCATGGAGTATGGTCATAAAATTAGTGAGTTATAGATACGGATTGCCATGTGAGATTACGATATCATGGCAATAAAAGAGACCTGGCTCAAGGAAGGACAGTAGGAAAGGGGAAAAAAATAATTAAGGAGAGCATTGCAGTACTAGAGTTGAAGGACAGACTCCATTTGGCTCGAGCTGAGGAGAAACAAGGGTGCAATTTCATAAGTTGGTATAATAGTGGGAAGAATGTAGAGGAATAAATCTGCAATGATATTACAAAGAGGTGTAAACATCATTAGAGTAGTTCTGTTGGGAGGTCTTTAGTTACCCTCAGATTGGGATAGTGGTTGTGAAAGGACAGGTTTTTCTGCATTGTTCAGGAGAATTTCCAACAGCAGTAAGTGTCAAGTCCAACACAAAAGGAGATGCTACTAGATGCGGTTCTTGTGAATGAGGCGGACAAAGTATGGCAAGTGATCATTTGGGGAGCACTTAGGCGGCAGCGTTCATTGCATTATGAAGGTTAGGCTCTTGGTGGAAAATGGCAACAGAAAATCTGGAGGAATAATAATCAACTGTCAGAGAGCCGATTTCAGTGGGGAGAGAATAGAGGATGAAAGTTGGTGGTAAGAACATTGGGCTCTCTTGCAAGAGGAGGTGGTTTGGGCACAGTGAAAGTATATTCCCTCAAAAGGGAAAGGTAGGTCAAACAAATCCTGACCTCCCCTGATGACAAAGAAATTAAGTTAAAGATTAAGTGGTGAGCTTATGACCAAGAGATAAAAGGTACTGCAGATGCTGGAGAATCCGAGATAACAAGGTGTGGGGCTGGATGAACACAGCAGGCCAAGCAGCATCATAGGAGCAGGAAAGCTTGACGTTTCGGGCCTAGACCCTTCATCAGAAATGGGGGAGGGGAAGAGGGTTCTGAAATAAATAGGGAGAGAGGGGGAGGCGGATAGAAGATGAATAGAGGAGAGGATAGGTGGAGAGGAGGCAGACAAGTCGAAGAGGGTAGTGAATACAATTGAGAACCAAGCTGAACACAGAAAGTTCACGAGAGAGATATAAAAGCAAATATGAGAAGCAAAGAGCAATTGTGCATAAAAAACTGGCAGCTAACGTATAGCGAAATCCAAAGTCTTCTATAAGCGCGCCAATAGTGAAATAGCAGTAACAGGAGAAATTAGACCAACTAAGAATGAAAAAAGTGTTTCGCATGTGGAGGCAGGAGACATAGTTGGGGTGTTAAATTAATACTTTTCATCTGTCTTTAGCTCTGAGGCAGATGTTGTCCAGGTCTAGGAACAAGGGAGGAAGCTCTAAGTTAGCAGGGTTTAAAATTGATGTGGAGGAGGTATTGGATAAACTGTTGGTACTTAGTTGATATGGGAGCAGAAATTGCAGAGGCATTGGCAATAATTTTTCAATCGTCCCTAGATTTTGGGGGTGGTGCTGAAGGACTGGAAAATTGGAAACGTTATGTCCTTGTTCAAAAAATGGTTCTAAGGATGAGATCAGTAATTTAACTTTTGAAGCTGTGGAAATCTCTGGAAACAATTATTCTAGTAGGATTAATAGTTACATGGAAAAACATGAATTGATTCAAAAGAGCATGGATTGTTATGGGAAATTTGTGTGTAACTAGATTTTGGGTTGGGAAATGTCAACTTTCCTGCTTCTCTGATGCTGCCTGGCCTGCTGCGTTCCTCCAGCTCCACACTCTGTTATCTCTTACTCCAGCATCTGCAGTTCTTACTATCTCTTTGTGTGTAACTAACTAGATTTGATTTTTGAAAAGGTCACGGAAAAGGTGGTTGAGGGCAATGCTGTGATGTGATGTACTTGGACTTCCAAAAGGCATTGGATACAGTGCCACATATCAGACTTGAGGAAACTTATAGCTCATGGAATGAAAGGAGCACAGCAATGTGGATCCAAAATGGTTTGGAAACCAGGATGGTTGATGGAAATTTTCAAACTGCTCCAAGGTGTGCAGTACAGTTTCCCAGGGGTTGGTAGTGGATCCCTGTCTTTTTCTGTGACATAAATTCATGATCTAGTGCTTGAGGTGTATGGGACAATTTCAAAATTTGAAGACGCAGAATTTAAAAATTGAGGTGGACAGTTTAGAGCTTCAAAAATACATTGACAAGTTGATGGAATGGGCAAATAGGTGGCAGAGCAAGTTCAATGTGATGAAACATGTGAGATGATGTATTTTGGTACAAATAACATGGAGCGTCTGTATAAAACAAAGAGCGTGCAGGAGCAGTAAAGCCTGGCTGTATATGTGCATGAAGTCATTCAAGGTGACAGGAAAGGTAGACAGCTGTTAACAAAATATACAGAATTCTAGGCTTCATAAATTGAGGCATAGAATACAAGAGCAGGGACATTTTACTGAACCTATATAGACATCGGTTAGACCTCAGTTGGAGTATTGTGTACAGTTCTGGGCACCACACATTTAGGAAGGATGTGAATGCATTGGAGACAGGAAGGGTCCAGAGAAACCTCAGTTATTAGGAACAATTGGATAAGTTGGGATTTTTTTTCCTTGAAGATGTGAAGTCTGAGGGGAGATTTGATAGAAGTTATCAAAGTCATGAGGAGTCTGGACAGAATAGATGGGGAGAAACCCCTCCCATTCATAAAAGGATTGAAAACTGTCATTTGATTTTCAAGTGTTGTGCAAAAGAAGTAAATGTGAGGTGAGAACAAACATTTTCACATAGTGTTATGGTCTCGGTTTGGCAGGCACAGCCTGCACGTGTGGTCAAGGTAGGTTCAACTGAGGCATTAAAGAGGGCGTTAGATGAAGATTTAAATAGAAGCAATGAGCAGGGCCATATGGACAAGGGAAATTGGTGTTAAATCAAATTCTGAGAGAGAGTGCAGACTCAACGGCCTGAACGGTTCCTTCTGAACAGTAACAGTTCTGTTCTTGTGAAGACCTATCGTACCTTGAAGTGATGGTATAAAGGAACGTGCACAACAAGATTCCACGAACAGCGATGAAATGGACGACCAGTTAATCTGCTTATGGGTGGGAGCTGAGGGCTGTTTGCCCAGGGGGGGAGGGAGGGGGGGGGGTGTTTGCCGGGGGGGGGCGGGATGGGGGTGGTGTTTTCCGAGTGGGGGCGTGTTGTTTGTTTGTGAAAGGAGGGGGTGGGAAACTGCTGTTTGATGGATGCACATTCTGCAATGTGTGCACTTTGGACTGAGTTCCTTCTTGTGTTTTTGTAAGTGATGACCATTACAAATGCCTCCAGCAGAGTTTTATCCTCGTTAGTATTTGCATGTATTAAACTGGACAGCTTGCTGTGAGAATGTGAGTCCAATCACCAGCAGCGTTTATGCTCAGACTCCATTGCTCCTAAACCACTGCTGTGGTGTCGGGAATAAACACTGAGATGCCCAGCATCCTACACTGACCGAATCACAGCAATAGGCTCTGACGTGTAGAGGGCGAGTAATGACAGCGACTCCTCAGTGAGACTGAGGGGGCATGGAGAGGATCCTTCGCTTTATTCCACCGATGACATTGTTGGTCGTTCAGAATTTTGCTGCACCTGATGCTCGTTAATATCCCCCAAATTCCATGGGAAGAGATCCTCTGGAATCTGTTCTGACAAAAGGCACAGAGAGATAGGAGGATCGTTCCTGTGCTAACGGTCAGGGAGTGTTGCACTGTCCCTGGATGTTGACAGGCTCAGTCAAAGATCGGAAGTGGCAGCACTGACCGTATACCTGAGTGAACCTTGAAGCTGTTAGTGAGCTTGTGCTGCTGGAGGCTGCGAGGTCTTCATATTTCAAACCTCCCTCTGAGGCCAGAGCCACCAGGGAGGGACAGACAGAGGGAGGGGATGGCAAGGAATGGGTCATGTATTGAATGTGTTGTTCAATCAGACTAACCATTCAGAGCCAGGTTTTAAACCCCTGGGGATTGTCCTGTAACAAACCCTTTGTTTATTCTGAGACAGGGAATCCACCTACAGGCTAGGAAGGCGATGAGACAGGAGTTTTTTAAAAGCATCGGTGACCATTCAGCAATAAGATGCTAGCCTCAGAATCAGGGCTAGTATGACCGTTTTACCGAGTGCGGGGGAATGTTCCTGGGTTTACCAGCCTCAGTGTGTTTCTGTAGGTTTCTCCGGCCACTTGTGTGATGTTCCTGTTTTTTTTTTAGCAAACCCAGGCTGACACGGACACAAAGTGCCTTCACTCCGGTGTCTTTAGCATCACCTTTTGCAGGTAAGGGATTTTTAATTTGCATTTATTGACTCCTCTTGCACTACCCTCACCTCTTTATCCACTGCCTTTTCTTGCTCCACCACTTGCTCCTCCTCTTACATATACTTTCTCTTTCAACCTCTCTCCTTCCTCCTGTTCTTGTCACAATTCCAAGATGAGACAGTTTACTGCTCAGTGAGAAGGGCAGTACTGTGCAGAGATCTGACATACCTTCTCCTCCTCCATAGAAAGCGTGATTTGCTTCACCCCAAATAAATTTATTCCAAGTAACCATCACAGAGACTAGGGCAGTATCAGGCTCTGAGTGAATCATTTTCCCAAACAGGGGTGGGAGAATGTACTGATTCTAACAATTGCATGAGGAACAGGGGAGAGAGGGAGATAGAGCTCTAGGGAGTTGCACACTAAACTTTTGACAAGATCTATTGTTGGGCTAGTATCCAAAATGTGTGGCGAGAACACAGAACAGTACAGCACAGGCCCTTCGGCCCACAATGTTATGCCGAACTTTTACCCTAAACCTAAGGTCTATCTAACCTCCACCCCTACCTTATACTATCATCCATATGCCTAATAGCCACTTAAATGCCCCTAATGAGGCCGACTCCACTACCCTCTCCAGGAATGCATTCCACGCCCCAACCACTCTCTGAGTAAAGAACCTACCTCTGACGTCTCCCCTATATCTACCTCCACTCACTTTAAAACTATGCCCCCTCGTAGAGAAGAAAAATCTATATTTATATTGCACCTTTCACAACATCCATAAGCACTCTTCAATCAATGAGTACTTCTGTCATGTCGTCAATGTTGTGATGTAGGAGACACAACAGAGTAGTTTTGCCTAGCAATGTGATAATGCCCATGTAACCGTGATATGATTCTGGCAGAGGAATAAATATTTTACTAGGGTACTAGGTGCACACACGCATGGACACCTACCCCTACCTGTACCCTTGAGGATGTGGCAAACAATCTCAAGAACTTCTTTTGTTTTTTTTTTAAAATGTTCTCTTGTATGCCAAGAAATCTCAGTCCTTTAACCCGTCACCACTTTTTGTGATCAGTTATTTGCTTTAATTATCCTCTTGCTTTCAAACTCCTCTGTTTCAATTTGGTGATTCTTGGTATTTTGTAACCCCCTATAATTGCTTCTTGAAATGAGGAAACTGGGAACAGTGAATCTTGTTTTATGTTTAGAGTTAATTATTCAAATACCCTGGCACCTTGCAGCTTCTATCAAGTTAATCTCTCCAAAATTTTGGTGTATATTTCTTAACTTGAAGTAAGGTTTGTCCACCCATCTCTCCTGTCTTCAGATTGGTTCCTGATCTGACACAGCCCAATTTTAAAAAATCTCATCCTTGTTTCCGTTCCTTCCCTAACCTTGTCACTCCCCACCTCAGTAATGTGTTCCTGCCTTACAATGTTCTCTAATTGCTTCTATCATGTACAGTTATTTTTCACTGAAAAGTCATGCCTACACTCCTCTATCTCTATGCCTGAATCCTCCTTTTGGATACAGGACAGTGGGGAGACCACATCTCGAATACTGCATCGCTTTGGTCCCTTTACTTAAGGAAGGATGTAAATACATTGTTTCAAAGGAGGCTTACTAGGTTGATATCTGGAATGAGTGGGTTGCCTTTGGAGGTAATTATTGGCCGGGCAGGGCTTGTTTCCAACAGAGTTTAGAAGAGTGAGGGACAATTTGTTTGACGGATATAAGATCCTGAATGATGTTGACAAAGTGGACGTGGAAAGAATGTTTCCTCTTGTGGGTCGGTTTAGAACTAGGGGGACATCATTTTAGAGCAGAGAAGAGGGGTCACTTTCATTTCCTGAGGGTTGTGCACTTTGGAACTCTGTCTCTGAAGGCAGTGAAGGTGAGGTCATTGAATATTCTTAAGACATAAATTCTTTTTAGCTGGGGGAATCAAAGGTTATCTTGGATATATGGGAAGTGGCATTTAGAACTCAAACAGATCAGCAGTGATCTGATGGGATGGTAGACTGGGCACAAGGTGCTGAATAGGACTCTTCCCGGTTCTTAATCAAACACTAATTCAGTGTCTTTGTAGTTCCTTACATGATTGGATACAAATCTGCCTTCAGTTCTGCCGTGAAGGTCCTTTAGAATCATAAAAACAATTATCTAGGTACAATTTTCTTTCTTTTCTATAACAATATTGTTTGTCGCAAAGTGATTGTTGAGAAATGTTTTAAAAAATTTTCTGTCACTGTCACTTCCCGATGTCTCCCTGTCTGGCTGTGAACTCATTGTAAAGATCAATGATACAGGTGGCCATGTGCTGTGAGTTTAGTGGGAGCTGAAACTACAGGGATTAGAGGGTGGGTAAGGTGTGTGTATGTGTTTGTGTGACTGGATGGTTGGTAGCGAGTTGGTGGTCATTCTCCCAGTAACAGAAAATAAGCCATTCCTGGCACTCTGCACAGAGCTGAGTTTGGTGATGCCAGTGGAATGGGAACAATGGGCAGAGATGATGGGTACGCTCCAACAGGAATCGAGGGGTAAAATAAAAGGCAGAATCTGAAAATGGTGTTGATGGCTGGTTGGGGAGGGGAAACAAAAATTGTTTTCACTGACTATCTCTTTCTGTCTTCTCTGATCAGGGGAAACTGTGTCACTGGTCGACCTGGACATCTCTCGCCGTGGACCCCCCTCACCTCATCCGCCAACACCGCCACCCCCACCCCGTCGGAGCCTCAGCCTTGTCGGTACGGTGCTTGGCTCTCGGTCTGCTGCTCGGCACTGTTGTCGGGTTACTGTTGTTGGGTTATGGTTATCTGTTACGGTTTGCGGACTGCACCGAGTGGCCAGTCTAGGTCGCCGCTTGGTATATTCAATCACATTCACTTGTTAATGGTTTTTCCCAAATTACAGATTGCTTATTTTTTATGGGGTCCCTGACGAGCGCCCCATCACTCTATTTTGTATTCACCTGTGGGATGTGGGTCTCACTGGCTAGGCCAGCATTTATTGCCCATCCCTAGTTGCCTTTGAGGTGGTGGGGAGCTGCCTTCTTGAATCACTGTTGTCTGTTTTGTGTACATATCCCATAATGCCCTTAGGGAAGGAATTCCAAGATTTTGACCCAGCGACGATGAAAGAACAGTGATAAATTTCCAAGTCAGGATGGTGAGTGGCTTGGAGGGGAAATTGCAGGTGGTGGTGTTCCCATAGATCTGTTTTTCCACAGCTAAAAGAATTGTTTACCCGAGGACGGTGAAATAATTGAGCCTTCATGACTGTTTGTTTATGTTGTGTGTCCCTGCATTTCTTCCCCCTTTGGCACTGTGTTGTAAACTGCTGACAGTGGTGTTCAATGTCTCTGTTCCACCAATTCCTCAACATTCAATGGCAGAGTGCTGAAAGAGGCACTTCAGCTACCAGAAGCGAAGTCACCTTCACAGTCAGTGAGTCATCTGTGTCCAGTGCAAACACTTGGTTTGGCAGTGAGCATACGATCATATAAATCTGGTACCTAGTGTTCATCCTTCAGCCAACAGAATATAAATTATTGTAAATGCCAAATATAGACACACCAAATAATATGATGCACCACGATTTTCAAAGGAAATATTGCAACATATGATCCAAAGGTTAAGACATACAATATATTTTAAAACATTTTCCCCCCCCAGCACCCCAGAGACGTGCATCTGTTCGTCCAGCAAATGCATTATTCAAAATTGACCATTTGTTCAGCTGTGGCACTGTATACGAAATTATCAATTGCTTACACCAGCAAATTGTGAAACAGGGAGGGCATTCAGCCCACCCAAATAGGAAGCTCCAACCTATCTCTAAGCAGGTGTAGCTAAATCCAATGAGGTTTGCTTGTTGAGTCTTCCAGTGATCCATGCAATTGGTTGTTCCTTGAGTGATCAAGAAGGCTGTAATATCCAAGCACTGCTTGTTTTTCCCTACTTGTTTCATACTTAGGGAATCATTCTGACGTTGAATGCAATGTAGAATGGTTAATATTGTCTCAAATCCCAGCCTGTTAAACATCGCCCACCATTTCCACCACCACTGAAGTTACTCTGTGTATTTCTATCCCACTGGTAAGGTTCATTTGGATGTTGTGGGTTTGCCCTTTTTGGATGTTGAGTTTATGCATCTTGTACGTGTTTACAGTTGTATACACACTCACCTTATCCAACTAATCCAGCAAAGAGAGACCTTGGTTCACTTAATGAATGTTATGATCCCGGAACAATGAGTTATTGTTTGTTTGCTTCATTGTAAAGACTCCAGAAACTCTGAAAATAGGGTGTAATTAACAACTGCACTAACCTGTTACATTTATATAACACTGTTAATACAGTTAAATATTAAGTTTTATCTTTCTTAATATGGAGTCTATCATTTGGATCATATAAAACCAACCATCGACACCAGCAAGCCTCATTCTGGAGTTGATTCGTTTTGGGAGTTTGGGAATCAGCGTGCAGTGTCTTGGGTGGGGGTGGGAGAACAATGATGTTGGGGAGGGAGACGTGTTGAAATTTCTGCCATTGATAATCTTGTGACAATTGTTGGGATGAGTGTCCCCCAGAGGAGCGGTACCTGTCCTGTTTGTGCCCATGTCTCGGTTTTATTTCTGAGGAGATTTGTGTTGTTTTTCAGATGACATCGTGGGGCCACAAGCTCTGTCTTACCCAGTGAACCCAGCTGCTGCTAGTTTACAGTCACTGCCTCTCCCACCACCTCCCCCACCTCACACTTCCATCCAGCTCAGTCTCAGGTTAAACGGTAAGATCCTGCTTCTACTCCTTTACTGCATAAGAAATAGGAGCGGACAAGCGGGGCCATTCAGCCTCAAACCTAGTCTATCATTCACTTGAATTGTAGTCAATCGTTTACCTCGGCTGTACTTACCCACATAATCCTCATTTCACTTGATTCCATCAATATCTTGAAAAGAAAATCTGTTACAAATGAACTCATCAGCCCTTTGGGGTTGAGAGTGCCAAAGTTTCAAAACTCTTTGAAGATATTTTTCCTTCGTCAGAGGAGATCATTTATTAAAGTATCAGAAGTTGGGAAACGGAAGTTATTTTAGTTTTCTCCTTATTTTTGATGCTGATCATAAGATCCACCCAAGGAAATGTTGCTCCACTGATTCCTCAAGGTTTTCTCGATTTGTTCTGCCTTTTTGGTTTCGGTTTAGACCCTCTCTGGCTGCCACTTGGTCCATGGCACATAGCAGCAGACTGACCACACAGGGAGCTATGAGAATGATTCTGTTGGTTCTGAAACAAAGATGAGAAATGGTTACATTTAGGAAGAAACTGGGAGGACAACTTCTTCTTTCCACAATAATTTTATCCTGCAAGCAGAGGAAGCGAAAGGAAGGTTCAGTGGAGCTGTATGGAATTGTGAAGAAACTTGTTGAAGGAATAGGAAGAGCAGTTTTCTGTTGTTTGTCAGGAAATTGGGAGATTTAGGCAGTTCAGCCAGCAAACCAGGGGAAAGGATTATGGTGATCTGGAATGTGCTGTCTGGAAAGAATGGTGGTAACTGACTCGGTAGTAACCTTTGAAAGGGAATTGGGAAATTGTTTAAATGGGAAAATTTGCTGGGAAGTGGAACTGATTGCTAGCTCTTTCAAAGGGCCAGTACTGACACGATGGACCAAATAGTCTCCTTTTCTGCTGTAAGACTCTGATCCTAAATAAGATGACCTGATTCTTGGAATTTGAATTTTGTGATGTTAGTTTTGCTACTATGCCATTAAGGAGTTTTTGATTGTGGAAGAAAAGCTGAAAGTGCCTCGATTCTGAAAGGAGATGTTTCACCTTTAGATAAATCCCACGATGTCTTGAACATCATTGTTTCTCCAGCTCTGTCAATCTGCAACGCCAACAACAATTTGCATTTACATAGCATCTCTCATGTGGTGAAACGTCTCGAGGCATTTTAGAAGGGCATTATCAGACAGAAATTGAAAGTGAAGCGTAATTAAAATAGCCATCAAAAGTTTGGTCACTGCAGTAAGCCTTAAAGGAGGAAAGAGGGAATGCCAGAATTGGGGTCCGGGTAACTGGAGGCTGGTGTGACCGATTAGAATTGGACACAATCAGCCTGACCTGATGAAGTGTAGAGGTCTCAGAGGATTGAAATAGGGAGGACCAAGCCTTGAGAGCTTGGTCTGAAGAGGATTGGTTCTTCCTCTGGGATTGTTGGCTTCAGATTATGCTCCTCACCTTTTCTTATGCAGAGATTTGTCTATTCAAGACTCGATTTCTTTTGTGTCTTGCAGACACCTTGCAGAGAAACTCGCCTCAAATTCGGCCGATGACCGTGCAGCCACAGCATTGCATGTTTAACAGGAGGGACTCCAACACCTTTGCGGCCAGTTTGCGGGAACTTGAAAAGGTAAAGGCCTTCAGACATTACGACATTGTTTTGAAGTATTTGTAAAATGTTCATTGCCATCAATAATATGGAAGGGAGATGTTGAGGACATAAAGGAAACTGTTTTGGGTGGCTGCATCATGGCTCAGTGGGTAACACATTTGTCTCTGAGCTAAAATGCTGTGACGACGAGTTTCACACTCGAGCAACTAACCCAGACTGACACTGTTAGCTTAGTACTGAGGGAGCACAGCACCTGCCAGAGGTGTTGTCTTTCAGATGAGTTGTTAAACTGAGACCCTATTTGGTGCCTTGGGTGGATATAAAATTCCCATGGTGCAATTTCAGAAAAGAGCAAGCATGTTGTTCCCTAGGCAAAATTGATCCTTCAACAACCGTCACCTTACTGAAAAAAAATCTGATGAGCTCATTACTTATCACATTGCTGTGTCCAAATTTCCTCTGTTACAACAGTGACTATACCTTTAAAAGTAGCTCACTGTCATTGGGGGAAAATGTCAGTGCTTATGAGAAAGGATATAATAGCAGAGCATTTAGAAATACATCACATCATAGAGTCAACATGGCTTCCCGAAGGGGAAATCATTCCTAACGAATGTATTAGAATTGTTTGAGGATTTAACAAGCAGGTTAGATAAAGGGGAACTGGTAGATGGAATATCTAGATGGCCAAAAGGAGTTTAAGATACGGTGCTTAAGGCTACTGAAGAGCTTATGATGATGGAGGTTGTACATAGCATGGTTGGAGAATTGGCTAATCAGTCGAAGGCAGAGAGTTGAGAAAGGTGGGGTGGGTGGATTTTCATTTGGCAACCTCTGACTAATGCAGGACCATGGGATCAGTGCTGGGCTTGACATCGTAGGCGCAATGAGGGAGCCTCCATAATGGGAAACTAGGATAGACAACATAACCACAGAGTGAGGAGGCGTCCAGTTAGGATAGAGATGAGGAATTTTTATTGAGGGTATGGAATCGGGCATTCTTTACCACAGAGGGCAGGTAAGGTAGGGTTGTTAAGTATATTCAAGGCTGAAATAGACAGGTTTTTAATTAAGAAGGGAATCATAGAGTACGGGGACAAGTCTTTCCCAGTCTGATGCCTGCTGTTCTGTCTCCTGCAGTGTGGCTGGTATTGGGGTCCGATGAACTGGGATGATGCTGAAATGAAGTTGAAGGGTAAACCAGATGGTTCGTTCTTGGTGCGGGACAGTTCGGATCCGCGTTACATCCTCAGCCTCAGCTTTCGCTCGCAAGGAATTACGCACCACACCAGAATGGAACATTATCGAGGTGAGGATGCCTGCAAGCAGAACTTAGATTGAGAACCTTGTAGCCCCTACCATTTGGCCCATCAAGTCTGCACTGGCCCTCTGAAGACCATCCCACCCACACCCAGCCCCCTAACATATCCCTTAACCCCACATTTCCCATGGCCAATTCACCTAACCTGCACGTCTGTGGAGTGTGGGAGGAAACCAGAGCACCAGGAAGAAACCCACACAGACACGGGAGAAGGTGCAAACTCTACACAAACAGTAGCCCGAGGTTGGAATCAAACACAGGTCCCTGGCGCTGTGAGGCAGCAGTGCTATCCACTGAGTCACCGTGCTGCGACAGTGTCACTTTAGGTGCTGCTTTTAACCTGGTAAAACATCCCAAGCTGGAGTGTAATCTGATACGAAGCCACAGAGATCATTGCACATTGATTTTTCTGAAGAAGGGTCTCGACCCAAAACGTCAGCTTTCCTGCTCCTCTGATGCTGCTTGGCCTGCTGTGTTCATCCAGCTCTACACCTTGTTACCTCAGATTCTCCAACATTGGCGGTTCCTACTGCCTCTATTGCACATTGACTGTCATGTTTGCCATTTTGGCAAAGGTGACTACGCTTGTAAGATCTAGTCAATCAGGTGGAATATCATGAGATTAAGAAAGGTATGATTTATAAATAGATCAGTTCAAATGCAAAATGAAAGATGCATTGACAAGTTTATAATTGTGAGTTTCATTGCTTATAAACAGTCCCGTTTTCATTCCTAATACTTGTGCAAGTGAAGGCTGCGATAATGTTGCTGACAGTGTCTGTTCTCTGGTCTTTTGATCAATTTGCTGCTGTTCTTTGTGTATCTTCTTTTTCACATTTCATTTTCCTTTTGGGGAAGTCGTGGAAGAAAGCAGTCTCTCCCTGTGGCCAGCAAATCCAGGCAGGGAATTGAACTCGGAGCTTCTAACCTATAGATAAGGACACTACCATTACACCACAGGAGCCCACTAAGAGAGAGCAATGGTAATGCTTTGATATAACTGGCCAATAAACAGTCAATGATGCTGTTGTGAGACTGGCATCACTCACTAACTCACACGCATGCACGCACATACACCTCGACCAGGTAAGCATGACTAGCCAGTATGGAGGAACCAGTTGGATTATCTCTTTAACTTAATACCTTCACAATTGCATCTACTGGTTTCTTTCTTTCATAAAAACTGAATTTAGATTCCCAAACTAGCGTTGAGAGATTTGATCTCCCATCTGGATTATTAGTCCTGTAACACCACAACGTTATGATATCCCGTATGCTTTATGTTGTATTGTCATTTGAAAATGCTGTTGCCTTTCACAGAAGACATTTCCTGATTTTCCTCATTAACTTCATCTGAAAATTTGCAGAATCCATACGTAAAGAAACAATGGTGAAAGATTGGGAGAACTTCACAGAAAATAATCTCTACAGTCTAGGCTGAAGATTCATATAAACCAGAAAAGGCTATTTAGCTCCTTGTCTTTCCTGCCATTAAGATAATGATGGCTGATCTGCATCATGATTCCATAGACTTATAATATCCTTACCTCATAAAAAACACCTACCAATCTTTGTTTGGATGTTTTCAATTCACCCTTGGCTTTGTTGCTTTTTGTGGCAAGAATAGCAGATTTCCACTGCCCTCTATTTGAAGAAGTGCTTCTTGAAATCCCCCTGAAAGGCCTTGCTTTAATTTGAAGGTCATGCCCCATGTACTGGACTGTTACCATAAGACAAAATTATTTCCCCCTCTCTCCCCAGCAATTCTTTTACTTGTCTTGACATTAATTAGATGCTGGAATTTTGTACTAAGAAGGATTGTGCAAAATAGTCAACAAGTTAATTAAATACTGCATCAACGAAACTTGCCATCAGCTGATGGTTTGAAGATGCTTTGTTGTTTTAAGGTTAATTCAAACTTACTTGCTGCCTACTACAGTTTGAAAAAAACCTCACACTTGTACACTAGCTCATTGTTTAAGAACAGACTTTCATGTTCCTGCCTGCATGCTCACACTTGTACACAGACGCAGCAATCCTGGATGTCTGGCAGTGATTACAGGGTGCGAACCTAATTGATGGATTTAAATCAAGTCAAAAACCAGAAAAGGAATGATTCAGAGGTTCAATTCTCCGAGCTTAGCTTCCAGTTTTCCTGCTAAATGTTATTAATCTTGGCTCAAAGGTGAAGATTGCAGAAGGTGTACAAGTTGTATGTTATATAATCTATGGTGCATGCTACCTAGTCGATATTTTGTATATTTTATCAATGCAACGTACAATCTCTGTCTGGAGGCACAATATTACATTTCCAACTTCTCCGTTTGATGATTTGCCATTCTCACCAGGTGGTCGATATAACAAGAAATTTGGTGTCCTTTAAGATGGCATCTGTTGCGATCTAAGATCGAGTAACAGTATGGGACCACATTGTCATCATTCAGCTCAAGACTCTTAGTAATGAAATTGTGTGAACGTTGACTTGTAAAGCTACCAAACTTATGGTTTACACTTAGTTTTTCTGAAACTCATTAATAAGATATAAGCTGTCTCAAGCACATTTTACTTCCTATTCCCAGAAGCCAGGCTGATGCTACATTCTGTTGATGAGAAAACACACAAGGGGACTGTGTTTAACGAGCAGCAAATCCACATTTGTGTTCGTGCAGTTGAGGATAACCTTGTTTATTTTGACAATTAAGGGTGAGAACAGTAGCCCGGGACATAAATTTAAATTAGTAAAGAGTAAATTTAAAACAGATATTTGAGGAGAGCTGCATTACTCTTGGAATGAAAGGCTGGCTGAGTGTTGTAAAATCAATTCCATCCTCTTAAATAATGGGGTCAGTGGCAGAGACAGGTTGCCAATAAATAGGAAGGTGATTGTAAAATGTAATGAGCAGCTTAGGGACTGCCTCTGCCTAACACTGGAACTGGGTTTAGCAGATATCCCACAGCATTGCTCCTAAATAATGTAGGAAGTGGTGTACAAGCTTGGATCTTCACTCGGGTCCTGTTAGAGCTGATCCCTTTGCTGTAACACCATGAATATGCTGAAGCAGTAACTGACTTCAGATAAAAATCCTCACTGACCACAGTTGCTTACCAAATGATACAGGCCATACAGATATACCAATGAATGAAGACACTGGGTTCCATTCTGGAGCCCATTCACAAGTTGATTTTCATGCAAGTCCAAACAAAATGCAGGACAATACAAAATAGCTGTTCATAAGTATAGGAAATGTTCATATGTTTGGACCTTTAAAATTGCACCACTGTATGGGATCATGTTCGTAAACTGGGGACCACCTTTACGAGGAATAGGAAGAAGCCATTTAACCCCTTGAGTTTGCACTGCCCATCAATAAAGTCATGACCAATCTTCTACGTCAACCTCTCCTGTCCCTTATCCCTTAATTTCTTTAGCTTCCAGAGACCTATCCATAGCTGTCTTGAATATACTCAACAATTGAGCACCCATTACCCTCTGGGGTCTCAAATTCCAACCATTCATAACCCTCCAAATAAAGAAATGGTTTTTGTTTCTGTCCCAAATGGTTGAGCCCTTATCCTATGACAACAAACCCTACTTCAAATGCCCCAGCCTCAGTGAGCTTTAGTTTTGCTTTTGTTCATCCAGTTTCCACTCATATTGATCCATGCACTCGAATGTAATTCATTCAATTAGTCAGCAAGTCACAGCACACGTTTTTAAAAAACTGCATTAAATGAAATCCTCCTTATATTTAAGGCAGGAATGTTGCTGTAAAATGCTTTATCTCAAAATAAGCATTTTAATGAATGTCTAGGCTGTCATCTGTAAAAGTCAACTTTTCTGATAAATAACTGAAAATGAAAAGGTTTTGCAATCCAATCCCATTTATCCACCTTGAAGTGTTCCAATCCAGCAGGTGTAAATACAATGCTGTCAGGATGAAGATTCCAAGATTTTGACTGTGGTGAACGTGAAAGGCTGGCTTTTCAGTGTCTATATCGGGGTGATGTACGAGTGACTAGATTAATACCTGGAATGAGCAGGTTGCCTAATGAAGAAAGACTGGCGAGGCGAGGCTCGTTTCCATTGGAGTTTAGAAAAGTCAGTAGTAACTTAATTGAAACATATAAAATCCTGAGGGCACTTGACTGGGTGAATGTGGAAAGGATGTTTGTTCTTGTGGAACAACCTACAACCAGGGGTCATAGTTTAAAAATAAGGGGTTGCCCATTTAAAACAAATGGGGGGAAAAAATACTTACACCTGTAATGTCAGGTGTCTTTGGAATTCAGTTCCTCAAAGCCAGTAGATGCAGAATCTTTTCAGTATTTTTTTCAGGCAGAAGTAGGTAGATTCTTCATGACCGAGGGACTGGAAGATTATGGGGATATGCAAGAATGTAGAATTGAGATGAAAATCAGGTCAGTCACAATCTTGTTGAATACTATTGATGCCTTGTTCCTTGCTAGTGTATTTGATTTGCAGGTGGTGCCGTTCCTATTAACTTGTTGCCCTGTCATTCTAGTTGGGGCAGAGGGGTGCTAATTCCTGGGCTATTCACTGAAGATGATGTGAGTGAATTCAGATGAGTTTAAGTAGTGTGAAGCTCTGTGTACTGATGTAATGTGCACTGGATTCCATGTAGGCTGAAGGCAGGTATGCTGGACCATTCCCTGGAAATCTGAGCATTAACTAGCATCAAAATATCCGCAGGTAAATGTTACTGAACTGAGTCACAGTTTTGGAGGCCTAATAACACAGTCCCGTTGCTCAGACAGTGCAGCACCATACTGTTGAGAGACTGGGCATTTAAGGTGTACAGACAACCCCCACCTAAGGAGTATTGCAGATTAAGGAAACTAAACTGCCATCCGGCGTCCAAGAGACTGCATGACCAGGAAAGGTGTAAAATACTTCAAACCTAGTAAAGATTCAGTGAAATGAGTACTTTGTGGCCGGCATCCTAGATAAAGATTGTTTGGAGAGGTTGACCCATATGATGAAAATGTTGTTTTCTTAGTGATTTCCTATGTGAACATCTCTGGTGTGTCTGGCATGGCTTTAGAATCATTGAGGTCTAAGTGACTGTTGTTCATGTGGTTGGTTGTTTTCGAACAGCTTCTAGTCTCATGAGTTGGCTTCAGGGTATCACAGACGTTAGTGCACTCCGAACCCAGGCTTGCTGCTTCCTTATGCACAGGCTTTTCTGTGACGTTCTTTCACCCCAAAGCCTTTTCAGTGTGGTTCAATTCTTTATGCTGACATAGGAAATATGCTTCCAACAGGAACTTCGAAAACTTACTGACTGCAGTAATATGTCAACAGCACATTTATACTATTGAAGGTTGTGGTATATGAGCATATGGGAACATCATATTGGATGAAATTGATACAAGCCATAGTGTATTGTAGTGCTCATGAAGGTCATAATTAATATTTTTATGATTATGACCCTGTGATTCCGTTCCCCTCTGATCCTTTTCAATCTGTGTGTAGCCCCTGGCCCAGAGCGCACTGTCCTTTTGTATCATTGTAACTTTGGAAGGTGTTTGTTGTGCATTACCAGCTGCAGTTTGTTAAGGATTCCATGTGGTGGGTCCCATTGATGCCTTTTTGATCTTCTAACCAACCTGTTCAGAGATGTTGATACACACCACCTGAAACAGGTGGGGCTTGAACCAAGGCCTCCTGGTTCAGAGATAAGGATGTTACCACTGCATTCTCACCCCAGCCACTTGCTTTTTGTTGAAATGAGGAATAATTAATTCCAGTTGACCTTGCTTCTGATTTGTTGACTATTCATTGAGCAGTTGGCAAATTCTAAGCAGTAGACCTCTGATTATCTGATGTGTGTTCACTGGCCTGTTGAAGGTTCACCAGGATCAGAGAGTTGTCCAAAGTGGAGTGATTGAGTAGAATAAATCAACATTCTCTGGAGTGAAGAAGAATGATAGGTGAGCTCATTGAGATGTATACAGGAATTAATGAGATAGGGTCTGAGAGCCTGTTTCTCCAGGGTTGGAGAGACTAACATGACGAACCACAATCTCAAACTAGGAGGTTGATAATTTGGAAATGAGATGAAGAGAAATGTCTTCACTCAAATGGTTGAGTGTTTTGGGATTTATTTTACCCAGAGAATTGTAGCTGTTCAGTTGATGTGTATATTCAAGACGGTGATGAAATTCTCTTTGTGCCTTCTGATGAGCTTCATAACAGTGCACAGAATAAAGATTACTGCTGCTGGAACCTAGCAGTTAATATTTGGCGCTGATGAAATCTGGAAGGTTGTAAAGTAATGTTCTTGTGGCGTTGGATCACATCTCAGTGAGAGAATGGTACAGTGTCAAAGCACTCCCGAGAGTAGAGGAGCTGCTGGTTGAAGTTGACCATTTGATTTCTCCACCACCCAAGCTGTATCTCACTGAAAGACTGGGTCATGTGTTGGTAATGAACTGCCCTGTTTGCTTTTATGCTCACATTTTTTTTCTTTTCCTTTCCTATCTCCTCAGTGGTCTAACCGAGACAGCGACTTTCTCACTAACTTGTCAGATGCTAATCTGACTTGCACTGAATTTTGTTTACCCATCATCATGTCCTGTGCCTGCTGAGTTCCATTTATACAAAAATACTTCTTTTTTTTCATTAAAAGTTCTTATCCTTGATTTGAAATGCCTTTTTGGCTTTGCATCCCAACCTCTCTAACTTCCTCTAGCTGTGCAACTCTAAATTCTGTTGCCTTGTCTACCACCTGCTATTTTTTCTTGCTACTTCTGGCAGCTGTCCTGCCAATTTCCCAGACCCTCAGCTCTGGAATTTCTTTCCAAAACCTCTTTACCTCTCCTTTAGGACTTCTCTTAAAGCCTACCTTCTTGATTAAGCCTTTGGACATCTGTCCTGATATCTTTTTGTTTGGTTCAGCGTGGAGAAGCATTTTGGCACTATAACACTGTTAAAGGCATTATCAAGTATTGTAAGTGAGATTTGCACAAGTGCCAAACAATTCCACCTTCAGTTTAGTTTTCAATGGCATTACCAGCACTGAATCCTCCACTGCCAATGTCCTGGGAGTTACCAGTGACTAGAAACGGAACTGAATTGGTTATATAACTACTGAGGCTACAAGAGCAATTAGAGGCTGGAATTCTGCAGCAAGTAACTCCCTGACTTCTCAAAGTCTATCCACCATCTACAAGGCATAAATCAGGTGTGTAATGAAATACTCTCTACTAACCTGGATGAGTGTAGTTCTGACAACACTAAAGAAGTTCAATGCCATCCAGGACAAAATAGCTCACTTGACACCCCTTCCACCAACCTGCAACATTCACATTCTCCACTGCACAGTGATTGCAGTATTTGCTATCCACAAAATGCAGCGCAGCAACTCACCAAGACTCCTTTGACAGCATCTTCCAAACCTGCAACATCTACCTTGGAGAAGGACTAGGGCAGCAGCTGCATTGTGACATGTGTCAGCAAGGTCATTGTTAATTCACCTGCCAGCCTGACTTGGAGCTAGACTGCTATTTGTTGACTGTCACTGAGGATCAAAATCCTCACTGCCATCTTCTTGAGGGTGACTAGGCATGGGCAAAAGATAATGGCCAGGCCAGTGGATGAAGAGAAGAATACATGCATGAGGTTGTTGATGTTGCCCAGGAGCTGCCCAAACTCCTGCTTGGCTGCTGAGTCTGGGTAGCAGCTTGCTGATTATTGCTATACTACAAAGAGAAGCTGGATGGAGTTCCCTCTCCCCAGGCACAAGATCATAATTGGGATGTGATTTCTTTCCTTCATCTCCCTTTATTGCCAGATCAGAACCACCTTCATTTTTATGCTCAGCCACAAATTCAGCACCAAAAATGGTATAGTTTGGTAACGCCTGTTAGTGTGCCAATAAATGTACAAATAGATAATGAGTGTCAGTTACAGGCCATATCAAGAAACATATAGACAGTATCTATGTACAACCCTTATCCAGAAGTGAACTTAACAAACTGTGGGTCCTTTGACAACTGAGACTGTCTGCAAGCTGTGAATACAGGCATTGTCACTAAAGCTTGATTTACCATTTTTTCTCTCTCGCCTGCCTGTCCGGTGTGGATATATTTTGTGGCAGATTGAGTGTTCATCATTCCATCTGCAGGTCTGCACTGTCCCACACAGCCTGACCTGCAAGGAGAGGCCCTGTGAACTTTGAGCGTTTGTGATTGTTCAGTTTGGAGAAAACACAAAATTTAAGAATTCTAGCATGAGGTCATTCCTGCAAAGCGTGGCAAATCGAAATGAGAAGATTTAGTTAGTTGTTCTCACTCAGCTTGTGCAGCAGTATCACTTCTGCAAAAAATAGCTTTGACTCACACCTACAAGTCAGAAGATCATGAGGTCATACCCTGCTCCAGAAACTTGAGTGCACGAAGTTACCATCCACCTCCCCACCACCCCCACTCCTTACGGTCGGGTCATTGAGTAGCTGCTAGGGAAAGTACCAAGAATGAATACCCCAGAACCCATAGCCCAACCTAAAGGTCTGTTGTCAACTCAACTGAGACCAGCAACTCTGAGCCTTATCCATGGTGAATAATAAATGGACTTGTGTTTAAATAGCATCTTTACAATCTGAGCTTGTCCCAATACACTTTATGACCAATTAAGTACTTTTCAAAGTATTGTCACTGCATTTCCCTACATTACAACAAAGAAATTTGAGCACAGCAAGCTGCAAATATAGTTTGATGAACAAATGGTCTGGTTTTATTTCTGTATAGGTTGTGCGATTAAATATTGGGCAGTGCACGTGGCCTCATTTCTAAATAGTGCCCATTGGATATTGGTGTCTATCAGAGAAAGCAGTGTAGCCTCAATTAAATGTTTCTTCCAAAAAAGTGATGGCTGTGATGCTGCAGTATTCCATCAGTACTGAGACAGAGAAAGTGGGCCTAAACTTTGGACACCTCTCGAGTGATATTTGAACTTGAGAAGTGTGTGAGCCACCATTAATACGGAGTGCATTTCACATGCTCAATACAGACAACAAGCAGGGAAAAAGAGTAACATCCTTGTAACTGTGTGATGTAAAACCATTTTTTTAGTGAGCATGGAGACTAGCAAAACCCTGGAATTTAACAAGTTATTTTTCTCAGTCCATTTGTCTCGCCTTCTGGCTGTTTGAAGGAAATGGGCCTATGCCTGAGGCTGAGAGAGCTTGCATTGACTGACAGTGATCACCAGGGGTTATTTTAATCATTTCACATAAAGTGGTACAATACAGAAGGAGACCATTTAGCCCATTGTTTCCATGCTGGTGCTTTGGAGAAGCTGGCCAAATAGACGCACTTCATGCTGTTTCCCAGTGCCCTGAAATTTTATTCATCATCAGTCCTTTATCCAGTTTCCTTTTGAAACTTATTGTTTGAATGTATTTCAACTGTGACTGTCAGGAAGCACATTCCAGATCACAACAATTCAGATTTCCTTTCCTCCATCACCTCCAGTTCTTTCATCATTTGCTTAATTCTGTATTTTCTGGTCACTCTGTACTGCTGCAGGGACTATCTTATTTAATCTGTCAAAACAACATACAATTCTGACCCTGACTTCCAAATGTCCTGTACTACACCTCTGCTCTAAGGAGAACAATTTTAGCTTCTCTAGTCTCCATGAAAGTGAACTGAAATTTCCTTATCTAAGAAATGATGGAGTTCTAGGTGGAGTGTGATAAATTGTTGACTAAACTAATCCTTTTGATAAGGTTATTCAATGAGGAGGGATTGAGTTGTGGATATATAATAGTGTTTAGGAAAATTGGAGGTGATCTTATTGAAAGTTTAACTTTCTTGAGGAGTTTGACAGGTTAAGTGGTGTGGGAATTAATGCCTCAGAATTAAGGGGCACAGACTCCAAATGTGGGCTGGTCTATTTTTAGGAGCAAATTACAGCAGATGCTGGATGCTGTACTGTGAACAAAAAATGCTGGAAATCACCAGAGGGTCAGATAACACCCTTGGATAGAAAGCAAGCTAACATTTCGAGTCTAGATGACTTTTTAACATCTCATCTTCAGACTAGGTACTTTACAACCTTCCGGACTTAATAATGAGTTCAACACCTTCAGATTGTGAACCTATTCCCATTCTTTCCTTTTCGTTTAGCTTTACTTGTTGCATTCTCTATCACCATGTCCTCTCTCCCCTCTCCACTCGGACTGCCTGATTGATGCCTGGTAGATGCCGGACGTGCTTTGGGGACTCGGGAGGTAATTGCAATGCATAATAGGTAATGTATTTATCCTGGAACAAAAACAAAGATGCTGGAAAAGCTCAGCAGGTCTGGCATCATCTGTGAAGGAGAAAATAGAGTTAACATTTCGGGTCTGGTGATCCTTCCTCAGAACTGATGGTGGCTGGGAAAACGTCAGTCTATATGCAGAAAATAGGGAGGTCGGTGGGGTACGGAGTAAACAATAGGATAGAGCCCGAAGAGAGAGAAAGACAGTCGGACAAGCAAAAGAGTTGCTAACGATCAGGCTGGGAGGGTGAGTAGTTGTTAATGGGGACTGTTAGTGACTAACAACAGGAGGTGTGTAGTGGCAGGCTATGTGGTAACAAGGCCTGGTGTGTGGAGTGGGGGTCTGGGACGTGGGAGAGTTTAGGCCCTAAAATTATTGAACTCAATATTGAGTCCAGAGGGCTGTAGGGTCCCCAAGCAGAAAATGAGGTGTTGTTCCTCCAGCTTGTGTTGGGCTTCACTGGAACACTGTAGCAAGCCAGAGACGGAGATGTTGGCCAGGGAGCAGGGTGGTGCATTGAAGTGACAGGCAACGGGTAGTTCAGGGTCTTTTTTGCGAGCAGAACGTAGATGTTCTGTGAAGCGGTCGCCAAGTCTATGCTTTGTTTCCCCAATGTAGAGGAGACCACATTGTGAGCAGCGAGTGCAGTAGACTAGATTGTGGGAAGTGCAGGTGAAGTGTTGTTTCACCTGGAAGGTATGTTTGGGCCCTTGGATACTGGGGAGGGAGGAGGTAAATGGGCAGATGTTACACCTTCGGTGACTGTCTTTCTCTCTCTCTCTCCGGGCTCTATCCTATCGTTTACTCCCTACCCCACCCACCTCCCTATTTTCTGCATATAAACTGACGTTTTCCCACCACCATGAGTTCTGAGGAAGGGTCACCGGTCCCGAAACATTAACTCTGTTTTCTCCTTCACAGGTGCTGCCAGACCTTCTGAGCTTTTCCAGCAACTTTGTTTTTGTTCCTGATTTACAGTATCCGCAGTTTTTTTGGTTTTTAATGTATTTATCCTGTTGTGTTTTGAAATGGATGTACAGGTGGAGCTGGAGCAGGTCAGTGAGATCTTGATTCATTGTTTGCTTTGTACCAATGGCTCACTGGGTTTGCTTTTTTTAAACCAACAGGAACTTTCAGCCTCTGGTGTCATCCGAAATTTGAAGACCGATGTCAGTCTGTTGTTGAGTTCATTGAAAGGGCCATCATGCATTCTAAAAACGGGAAATTTCTGTACTTTCTCCGCTCACGTGTTCCTGGTAAGTTAGTCTCCTCACTGCCTTACTTTCTGGATTCTTGTGCTTTATAGGACTTGACTTTCAAGGCAGAACCATTGCTGTGTCTAGGACTGTACTGTTAACCAGAGCTAGACCAAGTGTGGCAGGAAATTCCCAGGATTCCTTCCCTACCTCCTTCATCTTCAGTTACTGAGATCTTGCTCTGTGGAAAGTGGCAATGTCTTGAGCTATAGTTTAATCTTTAACCATGTGATACTGTGAAGTTGTAAGCGAGCATTATCTGGGAGGAAGGGGAGCGATCGAGCCCTTGACTCTAAGTGGTTTTGAGTGAGGAGGCGAAAGTTGTTTCCTATTTGACCTGTTCTTATGAATTTAGGTCAGAGCCAAAGAGCTCCATCAAACTCTCTGCTTTATCAATTTAAAGGGGCTCTGCCTTTCTTTGGTACATAATGCTGTTTTGATTTTGAACTGCTGAGGGGCTGCTTCCCCATTTCAGTGAATCTCCTGGTATTTCACAGCTGCTGATTAGCATTTGATACAAGTATCAAATGAGAAATTACGATCAAATTAGACCTGAATTGATTGGGGTTTTGTTTTGTGTTGGAGTCAGGAGTGCGACATTGTCAAGAAAGCTGTTTGTGTTCTCACTGGAGTTTTTAATTGAGCAGGTAAATGATCTGGTGGTCTGCTACAGTCATGATGAAGGAATACAGTAGAACAAGTTGATGTCGTTGGCCAATGAGGAGGTCATTCAGCCCTTGAGATTTCAATTGGATGTTTATCTTGGTTCAATAACCTTTCATTCACCTTGCCATTTGATTGAGATTGAGATTTTTATGTTTTACTGAGGGTTATAAACTTTTTTGAAATTCTCCATCCCAGAGGGCAGGGGAAGTTGAGTTTTTTTAGCATATTTAAGATAGAGTTTGATTTCTGATTATCAGTGATATAAAGCATTATGGAAATGGTGAGTTTTTTTAAAATCATTTACGAATGAGGACATCACTGGCTTGACCAGCATTTATTGCCCATCCCTAATTTCCTAGAGGGCAGTTCAGAGTCAATCACATTGCTGTCTGGAGTCACATGTAGCCAGACCAGGTAAGGATGGCAGTTTCCTTCCATAAAGGACGTTATGAACCAAATGGGTTTTTCTGAAAATCAACTGTTTTCATGGTCATCCTTAGACTCTTAATTTCAGACGTTTATTGAATTCAATTCCAACATCGGCCATGAACCCAGATCCCCACAACATTATCTGGCGTCTCTGGATTAATAGTCCAGTGATAACACCATTAGGGCAGCACAGTGGCTCAGTGGTTAGCACTGCTGTCTCACAGTGCCAGGACCGGGTTTGATTCCACCCTTGGGTGACTGTCTGTGTGGAGTTTGCGCATTCTCCATTGTCTGTGTGGGTTCCCTCTGGGTACTCCTGGTTTCCTCCTACAATCCAAAGATGAGCAGGCCAGGTGGATTGGCCATGCTAAATTGCCTGTAGTGTTCAGGGATGTGTAGATTAGGGGGATGGGTCAGGGTGGGATGCTCTGTGTGTCGGTATGGACTTGTTGGGCTGAAGGGCCTGTTTCCACACTATAGGGATTCTATGATAATCATCATCCCTCCTTGAGTAAAAGGCATTCGAAGGTTCATTTGGTGTGAATGCTGAATGGTGGACAGGCTTAAAGGACTAAATAACCTGTTCCTATAAGCCCAGAAGATGTAAGCTGTCAAATAATTTAACCACCACCTTTTGCTCAGGTATTGTTCTGCTGACTCTGAGGTGAGTTACAGGCAGAGGGCAGCCACGTTCTCTGGTCACTCATACCTTATTTGTCCTGAACAATGACTGAAAAGGTTTGTGGAGGTTTTAAATGACAGAAGTAATAAGCAGATTTTTTTTTTTTTGGAGCTGGTATTGTGGGATGATCAACTCTGAGAGGGCAACCCCAGTGTGTTAAACTGACTTTAATGGTAAGTATTTTTCTGATGCTCCCTCCCATCCAGGCTAGCTACTGTCCCTCAGACAGGGGCTGTTTCCCCAGGCCTTTGAAAATACTACCCTCTACTGAACTGAGCTTAGCCAAGGAACAGTAAAAGAAAGAAATGGTGAATTTTTGTGGAACCTTTCAGATTCTTGGGGTGTGTAAAGCATTTCACAACCAATGGGGAGTATCTTTTGTTGTGTAAGAAATGCAGCAACCAGCTTACACACAGCAAGCTTCCATGAACAGAAAAGTGATAAAGAGCAGGTGTTTACTGACAGATCAGTATTGCCTAGGGAAGTAGGAGGTGCTTAATTGTCCTCCGTGCTGCTGGACAAAGTTTGGAGACAAATCAGGAAGGGTTTCCATTCTTCACTGTGGCCCAGTGACACACACAGTCATCCAGCATGGAAACAGACCCTTTCGCTCCAATTAGTCCACACTAACTACGTTCCCAAACTAAACTCGTCCTACTTGCTTGCATTTGGCCCATATCCCTCCAAGCCTTTCCTATTTATGATCTTATCCAAATGTCTTTTAAATGTTGTACTGTACCTGCATCCACCACGTCCCCCTGGCAGTTCATTCCACACACTAACCACTCTGTGTTTCTTAAAAAAAATAGTTGTCTCTCATGTCCTTTTTTAAGTCTTTCTCCTCTCACCTTAAATATATGCTCCCTTGGATGGAACTCCCCTCGCCTTACGGAAAACCTTTTTTATTCGTTTTATCTATGCCCCTGGAAAGTACACAGACAATAGGTGAGGGTAAATATCCTTTTTAAGAACCTTCCATGTGCTGCAATGCACTGTCTAAGTTCAGTTGCGGAGGGTTTGGAGCAGCTTTCAAACAGTTCCAGATGGGAGACTAAACCTTGGTTGTTGGGTGGGGGTGGTGTGGTGGCATTTGAGGGTAAGGAGGGACAAAAAGGCCTCTCTTTTTTGTTTTAGAAAGACAACTTTAGTGCTGGCTGCGTATCGTGAAGGCTGCTAACCACAGATCTACAGGAAATTGCCTCGCTCGGTCATCATTTGAGTCAGAAATAACAGCACCTTCAAACTGAAATTTTAAACAGCCTTCACTGAACTCATACTATTCAGTTTGATACCTGGTCTGAAACGGTTCAAATTTTTCTTTTGACTGTTCTCCTTAATACAGTGCTCGCTCCGGCGCAGTTTCCTCTGTCTGCTCTTGTTTTTGGTATTGATGTTAACACTGAGAACTAAGCACAGAAAGCTGAAATTTGGTAGACTAGATGAAGTCTTTCTAGCCTCTATGCTGTTCAGTTTAGATTCTGCATTCTTAATCCTGGCCTCTTGAGCTTCTCCAGTTTCACTCGCCATACCATTAGCAACCGTGTCTTCATTTGCCTGGGCGTGAAACTCTGGAATTCTCTCCCTAAACCTCGCCCTACTCCTTTTTAAGAGAATCCTTTAAAGTGGACTTTTTGACTGGGTTTGGAACATGTTCTTACCTCTTGTAACTTCCATTCCCTCCAACTATGTTTTTTGAGGTCCATGCGTGGCAGCATCTTCCAGAGGTAGAAGCCAATGTGTCTCCCAGTGGAAGAATGAATGTTGATCGTTATGTGGCTTGGGGTGAAATGTTGTTTGATCACCCTCCTGTGAAATGCATTGGGATGCAGTGTGTCATATCCCGTCTTCACCACAGCCTAATGGCTAACGTATAACTGCTGTTGATTGTTGTAAAACCCATCTCTTGTGCATTCTTTAGAGAAGGAAGTCTGCCATTTTTACCTGGTCTGGCCTACGTGTGACTGCAGACCAATGACAAAGTGGCTGACTCTTAACTACCCTCTGAAATGGGCCTCAGTTGTATCGAACCACTACAAAGCCTAAGGAAAGGAATGAAACCAGATTGATCGCCTGACATCAACCCAGGCACAGGCAATAATGCCCCTCCCAAATCTCACTGTGTAGCCTGATTAGTTTGTGGACTGCAGCAGTTGAAGAAGTCAGCTCACCAGCGTATTCTGAAGGACAGTCAGGATGGGCAGTGAACACCGGCCTAGCCGGTGACTCCCGTGTCTCATGGATGAACTTTTTGTTTTAAAAACGCCCTCCCCTTGCTTGGAACATGCTGTGGAATCTGAGACAGGAGGGGATTTCTCTGAGCAGTGGGGGAGGAGTTTTTGTCCCCTCTCTCTCCCACCCTTACCCCTGGCCTTTTGTAATTTCTGGACCAGTGCCTTAAAATCATTAATGGGTCCTGTTGTTGGTGTACTGGTGCCTTGCCAGGTTCTTGCCTGTATCCATCTCCCATAGGCTCACCACACCTTAGAAACCAGAGTTAGACACCACGTGGAGCCTTGAAATTACTCTACCAATCAATTAGATTCTGACTGCTCTGGAAGAAAATGCATTTGAAATGATGTCTGGTCAAAGCATTTAATTATTTTAAGTTTGGGCCACAGATGGTGTATAAATACTTGTAAGTAATTTTTCCCTTTTAACAAAGAACAAGAACAAAAACAAAGAAAATTGCAGCACAGGAACAGGCCCTTCGGCCCTCCAAGCCTGCGCCGATCGAGATCCTCTGTCTAAACCTGTCATCTGTTTTCTAAGGGTCTGTATCCCTTTGCTCCCTGTCCAGATACATCTTAAAAGACAGTAATGTGTCTGCGTCTACCACCTCCGCTGGCAACGTGTTCCAGGCACCCAACACCCTCTGCGTAAAGAACTTTCCACACATATCTCCTGTAAACTTTCCTCCTCTCACTTTGAACTCCTGACCCCTAGTAACTGAATCCCCCACTCTGGGGGAAAAAGCTTCTTGCTATCCACCTTGTCTATACCCCCCATGATTTTGTAGACCTCAATCAGGTCCCCCCTCAATCTCCGTCTTTCTAATGAAAATAATCCTCGTCAACTCAACTTTTCTTCATAGCTAGCGCCCTCCAAACCAGGCAACATCCTGGTGAACCTCCTCTGCACCCTCTCCAAAGCATCCACATCCTTTTGGTAGTGTTTCAACCTGGGGATTTCAGGGCAACTATCTGAACACAAATGTGTACCTCCAGGTCTTTTTTGTTTTACAGATATTTGTGATTGTTTGGAGAGATGTGGTGTAGTGGCAATGTCACTGGATGAGTAATCCAGAGCCCCCAGGCTAACGTCCCTGCGACAACAGGTTCAAATCCCACCATGAAATCTGAATATGGTAAAACCTGGAATAGTTAGTTCAATGGTGATGATACAATTGTGACTGATTGTTGTTGCTTTTTTCACTAGTGTCATTTTGAGAAGGAAATCTGCCATCCTTTCCTAGTCTGACCCACATGGGACTGCTGACCCGCAGCAATGTGGTTCACTATGAATTGCCCTCTGAAATACCACAGTGAGCCAATCAGTTCAATAGCGAGTCAGGATCACACACCAGTGACAGCCTTTGCCAGCAATCCCCACATCGCACACAAGAACAAGTTTTGAAAAATTTATGTATTAAACTACTGGTTGCAAAGTTTTACAGAGAAAGTGTGGGACAGTAGGATGAGTTTTCATTTACTACAGCAAAGGGCCGACTGATATGAAAGGCCTCTCTGTATGAAATACAGAAGCTGTAACCTGGACACAGTCCATTTGGTCTAACCATTCATTGCTGTTTATCCTGATCCCATGTGCCTGTCTTGTTTCTATATTAGTTACTGCCATTAATAAATGTTGCCTGCCTTTGAAAGGAGAGCGTTGATAATAAGAACACTAAAATATTTAACTGGAAAAGGAGAAATTGCAATCTCTGGAGACTGGCCGTAATGATTTGAATAACAAATTGCAGGTACCAGAACTCGGAATGAATTCCTAATTGTCCACATCTGCATTGGCCTGATTTGTCGATGCACCAAATCTAATTTCTCCCTAAACATCGAGGGAGTGGGGTGTCAGTCAGGGACAATGCCAATGGAACTTAAAAACACCCTTTCTAACTGCAGTTGCTGAGAGGACAGCATAGCTGCAGTTTCATTGTCTTCTTTAAGAACTGACTGACCTTTTACCTGCTTTCAAACTAGGCCTGTTTCTGTCAGATTCGTTCTGGTGGAGATGAGTTTGAGGACATTTATTTTTCTGAGCGGCGAGTCTATTATCTTGGAGTTCTGGGTAGGAGTGTGGGAGCTATACCGCAGCTGACTCTTGTGTTTAATTCTGTTTTGAGGTCAGGGTGAGGGAGGGGACTGAGACCTTTCAATACCTCAGTCAGTCAGTTCAGACCCTTTTCTCTGGAAGCTGCAGCATCAGACCTCTGCTGCGTGACCCATTAACCTCATTCACCACACTTCCTCACTTGGTTGCCGTGCTCCTTTCCCAGTGTCAGGTCCTGTCTACACAGGATGAGAGGTGCACAGAGACAGGATTAAACTGCAGGACTGGAGTTTGGCTCATATTTGAGGTCTTCAGGTACTTGGCCCTAGATTTGAATTCTGACTTTTTTACCTCTCCCTGCAACGTTGAGACATTCCTTGAAGCGTACTATTTTTTAAGAAGCTTTTACTTATTTTAAACCAAGGTTTTGTCCATCTATTCAACCATTCTTCAGTGACTTGCTACTTAAAAATAGCTTCTGGGAAGCATTCTGGGCCATTTTATTTTTCTTTTTAAATAATTAATGCGATGTGGCCATTGCTGACTAGATCAGCACTTATTGTCCACAGGGAAAGGCATCGATGACACTGAGTGGCTCGTTCAGCTATTTCAGAGACGTTGAGAATCAGTCATATTGCTGTGGGTCTGGAGTCACACACAGATCAGACTGGGTGAGAGCAGCAGGTTTTTTTTAGAGGACATTGGTGAATCAGACAGGTTGTATGGCAATCCAGTAGTTTCATGGTTGCTGTCACCAACACTAGCTTGTTATTTCAGATCTGTCCAGTTAACAGCAACAAATCTAAATTCTCAACTACTGCGGTGGGATTCAAGCTCCTGTTTAGTCCTAATGCTCCTAAATGCAAGTTGTCGATCTTTGTGGCCCTCTGACTCTGCTTTACTGCAGCACACAATTCCCCAGCCATGGACCGAGCTTCGATATGGTTCTGTTCTTGTTTACAGGTTTGCCACCGACCCCAGTGCAGCTCCTTTACCCTGTCTCCCGTTTCAGCAATGTGAAATCCCTGCAGCACCTCTGTCGCTTCCGAATCCGACAGCTTGTCAGGATAGACCACATCCCGGAACTCCCACTCCCAAAGTGAGTCAAGGACAGTCAGCATTGGGAACGGGGTGGGGGGGGTCACGGTTGGAGGTGGGGGGGGGAGGGATGGATGGACGGACACTCTGCTGGTTGGATCTTTGTGTTGTTGGGGACTATATAATGTTTGGCTGGGGTGGCGGACGAGGGACAGGGTGGGCACGGTCTGTGTGGGGGTTGATGGTTTGCTTGTTGGGGTGTATTTAGAGCTGCACCCCTCTGGGGGAGAGGACTGATGGGATGTGTGGGTTTGGGGTGCATTGGCTGTAAGATTAATTAAAAGATGATGTGTGCATGAATACAGCACTGGGACTTAAAGCTGTTCTAGCTACTCCACTGCAGGCTGGATCTTGAATATGTCTCAAAGTGGTAGAAAAAGTATTCAATGGTATTCAATTTTGAAAGGAACTTAGGATGAGTACTTGGCGGGGAAAAAAATACAGGGATTTGCTATAAAGAGGGGTAAGTGGCATTAGCTGGCCAGCTCCTTCATAGAAAAGGGGGCAGGCATGGTGCATCAAATGGCTTGCATCTGAACAGGTCTGATTTGCTGAACTGCCTTTCCTTTGCGAACTGACTTTGCATTACTGATCCTGCTCAGACCTCTCATATCGTATCTGCGGAAGTTTTACTATTACGACCCTGAAGAGGAAGCCTACCTTTCTCTCCGGGAAGCTCGGCTCTGCATCACTCACGAACAGGACATGGACACCCAGACGTAGCTGTCCCAGGAATATCGCTTGAACCATCTGAAACAAGTAAAGCCAAACCCTCACTTTGTATCTGTTGTTGAGTTAATATTGTCTTTTTTTGTTTTCTTTGCTTCAATTTTTCCCCCAGAAATTCTGTTGGGGGGGTGAAACCTACCGGGAACAGACCTCTCCACCCAGTTCTGGCCCACGAGATTAAGAACCTCTTTGAAAATTGAAGCATTTGACCAACTTTCAGAAACAATTTCTTTGCATTTGATTGCTTTAATTTAGAAAATTTTGTATGTGGTTTCATTTCAACTGACTCGGTTAGCAAGTTTGGACCTACAGTATGCAGGGTTCCTATTGGCTCACTGTTGCTATGGAGAAAACGACAGTAAGTTTGTTGTTTTACTCTAAATTTTTCTGCTTGACTTAGGCCAAGTTCTGTTCTCGGCCCCATTTTGTGTGAAATCTGCGGATAAACTTTTATCTTCCCCTAGATTCTGTCCAATCAACAGAGGTGTCTCCAGGCCCCAGTTGTGAGCCTGAAACATGGGCGTCGTAATGGTGAATGGTGCATAGGCATTTAAGAAAAACATGGAGGGGAGATGCAGAGAAATGAACAGACGGTTAGGTTGATGGTGTTGAGATGAAGAGAGCCGGGAGAACGTTTGTGTAGAGTATAAGCACAGAAACAGGCCTCTTCACCAAGTACTTACAGACTTTCTGGAGAAACTAGCTTCCTGTGGGACCATTGTACATTGACTTTTAATTTAAGTGTAATTAATGCAGGGGCTGGTTCTCGAACACTTCATTTTGGGGGAAAAAAAGTCATTTTAAATAAAGTTAGGATATTGTAGCCATACTATGGAAGTAAGTAGGTTCATTAGTCTCGTTTTGAAATTGCTTATTATGCTAAGTTGCTCCAATTTAATTTGAAAGTAGTTTTGTATCTGCTGAGGTAGATGTAAAACTGCAGGGCTGTGGACATCAGGTGTGTGTGCACAAGATCGCTGGTACATCTAATGCATGCTGTGCTTGATCGAACATCATTGTGACTTCTCATTCTGCTGTTCTGTTTTGTGGCAGGTTGGAGGGTTACCGAGGGCACTGGGAATGGCGCAGTCTGACCAGATTGCTTCGCCAGGAGCCAGATATGACAGAGGGATGCTCGTCGATTTTCCTGAAATGCTCCTTATTCCTGAAGCTTATTTCAACCCGTTGCTCGCTCCAAAAAGTGGTGTGGTGGAGGGAGGGGAGGAGGATGCATTGGGCAAGTGACAGAATTCCTCCTGGAATATGCCTGGATGGGACAGGACAATCGAATGACGGATGATGGATTTGCACTTTCTGCTGAGAAAGACTAACTTGCAGCTATTTGCTGGGGAGGCACATGTTCTCCTGAATCCAGAGACGTTCCAGGTGTTTTGTGCTGAGATGCCTAACTCTGGATGAATGCCTGGAAAGGTTATATTGCACAAATTTTGTTTTTCATTAATTTATGGATTAAACTACTGTTTATATTCACAGGCTGTTTAATGTGGAGCTTGCAGAAACCACTTGAAGTTTACTCTTAGAATCATAGTATGATTCCAGCACAGAAAGAGGCCACTCAGCCCTCTGTGTCCCTGCAGGTACCCACCTTATGTGTTGATTGTGATCCTGCAATTTTCTTTTCAGATAATTATACAGTTCATTTTAAAAGCCACAACTTAATTTCTCTGCCCTGACTCCTCATGATTTTGAACACCTCTATGGTCCCAACATCTCCAGTCTCTCTACATGTGACTGACATTCCTCATCTTTGGAACCATTCTTCAGAATATTTTCTGAACCCTGAATGCCTTTAATTCATTCCCAAAGTATGGCTTCCAGAACTGGAGGCAATACTCCCGCTGAGGCCAAACCAGTGTTTTCTTGCAAGTTTAGCATAACTTCCTTGCTTCTGTCCTCTATCTTATTGATAAGGCCCAGGATGTTGTTTGCATTATTAACCACTCTCCATCTGTCCTGCCATCTACAATGATTTTGTGCACGTGTCCTACAGGTTTCTTTGTTCTTGCATTCCCTTTTGAATTGTGTTGTGTTTCATATTTTCTCTCCTTGTTTTTCCCTCTCAAATGCATCAATTCGCAATTAAATTTCATTTGTCATTTGCCCACACATACAGCGAGACTGCACATCTTCTTGAAGTCTGTCACTGTCCGCCTTGCAGTTGTTTCCAAGTTTTGTGTCATCTGCACATTTTGAGACTGTTTTTTGTACAGGTCTAGGGTCATTGAACTGGATTAAGAGAAGCATTAATCCCAGTACTGAAACCTAGGGAATGGTGTTTTTTTGGGTTGGAGGAAGGAACAACAATCCATCGCTATTCACCCCAACTTCATTTCCCTGCTATCACTGTCTCTTTTATTCAATGACCGTTAGCTTTGCTGACAACCCTATTATGTGGTACTCTACCACATGTCTTTTGGAAACCCAGGCACACCACATGAACTACATTACTCTCATCAATGCTCTCTGTTACTTCATCAAAAGATTCCATCAAGATAAAAGGGGAGGTAATGGCCTAGTGGTAATATGGCTGGACTGTTAACTCAGAGATCCAGGTAATGTTCTGGGGACCTGGGTTTGAATCCCGCCACAGCAGATGGTGGAATTTGAATTCAATAAATATCTGGAATCAATAATCTGCTGATGACTGTGAATCTATTGTGGATTGTCGGGAAAACCCACCTGGTTCACTAATGACCTTCATGGAATGAAACTGCCACCCTAACCTGGTCTGGTCTACATGTGACTCCAGACCCACAGCAATGTGGTTGACTCTTAACTGCCCTCTGGGCAATTAGGGATGGGCAATAAATGCTGCTTGGTCAACGATGCCTTCATCCCGTGAATGAATAAAGAAAATTTGACTTTTGGGAGAACCAGCGTGGATTTAATGAATAGTTCACATTTATCCAAATAATCTGTTGATTTTGTCCCAGATTATTCCCTCTAAAAGCTTTCCCTGACGTTAAACTGGCCTGTAGTTGTTTGATTTAAACAGTGTTTTTTGGAAACAAGGTGTAACGTTTACATTTCTTCCCTTCTTTGGCACCATCCCTGTGTCTAAGGAGAATTGGGAAATCTTTGGAAATTGCAGATACATTAGTGCTGTTATTTTCCTCAGTATCTTTG
The DNA here is from genome assembly GCA_024137785.1 of Ginglymostoma cirratum. Lineage (NCBI taxonomy): Eukaryota > Metazoa > Chordata > Chondrichthyes > Orectolobiformes > Ginglymostomatidae > Ginglymostoma > Ginglymostoma cirratum. The sequence goes on from JAHRHZ010000105.1 coordinate 5,110,426, forward strand.
AATCAGTTCATCCTGTCCTGGTGACTTATCAGTTTTAAATACAGCCAGGCTTTCTAATATCCTTCTCTCTTTCAATTATTCACCCTCCTTTATATCTCAACTACTGCCCCTTTGACTACAGTAGCACCTGCACTCTACAAAACTGAAATGCTCTGCATGTTTTTGTTAACTAACTTATTTCACACAAATAAACTTAAGACTTGATTAAATAAGAGCTCACTGCTAGTCACCAATCACCTGGTCCCTTCTACTGACATTTCTTTGTAGGGAGAAAAAGTGAATGCTTTTACTTAACGCCTAATTGCTTATATCTCAGATTTTAATTTACTGAAGAATTCAAAAATCTTTACATTGATATCTTGGCTTTAATTTAGTTTATCCCCTAGACATGATTGATTAATTGAACACATTATAAATAAATGATCAAATTGACTTTTGTTTTATATTAAAAGATCTAATTTAACAAATAGTTAAAACAAGAAGTTTACCAGTAAGCTCAACTCACATGATTCCTGATTCTGTGATATCACTTTGCAATTTATCCCCACTGTGTCCTTGGGTTGCCACTGCTATTTGACCTGGAAGGATTTTATTTGAAATATTGAGGGTTAGCATTCTCTTGTTTCTCCCTAAATCCCAGCATCAGTCCCACCGTTGTGTATATGTGTGTGTGTGTCTGTCTGTCTGCCTCCCTCTCTGTGCGTGCGTCTGTAATGAAGTGTAGAGGAAAGGACCAGGAGTAGTCCCTTTGAGCCTACTCTGCCCTTCATTAGGATTGTTGCTGAACATCCAACTTGGTGCCCTATTCCTGCTTTTCTCCAATAACCTTTTGATCCTTTTTTGTCCTGAGTGAATCAGTCTCCAAATTTTATGCTGCTTCACCATGTCACTCTCTCTTTTGGAGAAATTACCAACTTCCCCTGTGTTGCTCCTCAAAGCAGATAGTTCAGGTATCAGTTTGGAAAGGGAATTCCAGAGTTTCGAACTGTAACTCTGGTTGAATGTGTTAAGTTTTTGTCTGGTTTAAACCAGCCCCCACATCCCCAGCATTGGTCACCTGACACATCCCTCATTCCAATGCATGGTCTTCCTACAGCCATTCAGAAAGCAAAGCTATGTTATTCTTATGGCTGATTTTTAACTGGTCAGTCATGGCTGTTTATTTCCCCATCACCAATATTTTCATAACACAAACAGTTTTTTCCTTTTAAAAAACACTGTTTAATGTGCTGTTTGAATTGTCTTCTGGGATGTGTGCAGGACACTGATCTTCAATCCTGAGAAAACCCTATCCAGGAGCATTGGTGGTGATGAACTCAGTGAGTCAACAAAACAAATTGAGCTCATTTCCTTTATTCCCCACATCCTTGGCCCTCAATGAATCTGTCAACTTCAGATTGAACTCGTGCTGAAGAATCCCTGAGGAACATTGGAACAGGAGCAGGCCATTTAGTTCCTTTGCATGCTTGCTGTGCTGAGCTTATGTTCTGCAGAACCAGTCTGCAGTCACCCACAGTATCCATGTATTTCAAAAGTGCTTTTTGATCTAGTTTCTAAATAGTAGGAAATGTATATCAAGGGTAAAAGCAGAAAGAAGCCATATGCCTAACTCATCAATTTTTCACAAACCTTCTTCAACCCTACCTCATCTTAATCAAACAACACATGATTCAATTGCTTCCTTTCATCTGAACTTGTGTAGCTTTGCTCTAAATCTGGATCTGTGCTATTGGCATCGAGCATTTGTGTGGTAGCGAGTTCTGCGTCCTAACCTCTCCCTGTATGAAGATGTTTCTCGTGAATTTCCTGTTGGATTTGTGGGTGATTATCTTGTATCTACGAAGCCTAATATTGGACCCATCTGCACCCACAGAAACAACATCTCTATCTCTACCTCATCATACCCCTTTGTGATTTTAAAGCTTCCACCAGGTTACTCCTTAGCCCATGATTTTCTTGAGTAAGGATTCCCTTTTGTACACTTCTTGTTCAGACTCTCTCTTACAGATTCATATATTATGGCTCCCAAAGCCCCTGCCACTTAGAGACACAGGAGTCAAATCTGTATTCAGACATTTGCAATGTGTGTTAATCCAGAGTACGAGTCATGGGCTGTGTGGGCACAATGTCCTGGGATAGTACAGCTCTGAATGGCCTGTGTCACAGGAGATAACCCACACAAGTGATGTTTTGTACAATCAGTAAAGTGTACTAGAATTCAATTTAGGGACATGATGGCACTGCAAAATGGTGGAAATCCCCTCCCCCACTTCAAAACGAATCTGGGCTGACCCACTTGCTATTGGATTGAATCCAGGGGATGGGGTTCCTCATCTGTACAGTTTTTGCCCTGGATTCTCAACCCTCCAGGAATTAAAGATTAATCTGTGGCCTTGGCATGCAATAGCCAGAAAAAAAATCATTGGTGAGGGTGGGGTGGGTGCATGAGATGGAAGAAAACAATTTTTTTCCCAATTGCATTGAACGCTTTTCCCTTTTAATATTGAAAATGACAGAAAGGGCTGTTTTACCGAGCAAGATCATTAGAGGGGATAGGTCAGTGATGAAATCTTCAAGTATATGTCCAACCAGAATATTTTTTGATATTAAACATCTTTTTCCCTCCCGTGTCAAGTGCCCCAACCTTTCCAAATGGGTAAATCATGATGACAAGAAGCGAAAAATGAAAATTCTAACCATAATTACGTTCTCTGTCTTGTGGAGTTCAAAAGAGTGGGACACTCTGTCGACCAATAGTGATACGAACCCACTCCTTGCAAAAGGAAAATTTTAACCCTTGTGGCCATCAAAGTTTGAGTTCACTAAACCTTGCAACTTGAATTCTTTCTGCAATGAAGCTTTCCATCTTTTATTAAATTACTTGCTACATCAAATAATTTGAATTTTTGAAAACTTTACAAATAAGTGGTACCATCCCTAAGAGCCTTTGACCAAGATGTTGTCTCCCTGGAGCAGCCCTATTGTAGAAGACCAGCGATGAGAATATGTCCTTTTCTGATTTTGTTAGTTATATAAGAACATTGGACAGGATGGGATGATTTGACGAGGAGAAACGGGTCGTGTGATAAAATCTCCAGGAATAGGTCACAAGTCGCACTAGACTTCACAACCATAATCGTACTAAGATACAACTTGGTTTTGAATTCTGTTGTGAAGTGTGTGCGGATGTTTATCCAGACAGTGTTATTTACACTTAAGCGTCAGTTGTACATTTTAAGTCTGTTGTGCAGTGACCATGTAATGCGGGAATGTGTGATGCCCTACGCTGGTCTCTGTCTGGGACGTGCATTCACAAAAGTAAAACCTTTAGTAACATTATGATTCTGGGAAATAAGTGCACACACATCAAACTGAGATATCAGCAGGCCAGTTTGAATTTAGAAAATATTTTTTGTCACAATGGATTCTAAATTATGGTGCTTTTGGGACTCCAGTATCAGACAGTCCAGAATTCAGTATAGACAGGACTATCATACAAGCATGCAGATTCAAGGCTATTCAGCCTGGTCAGCTTTTTAAATGTGCAGTCCAGTTAGTTCATTTCCTCCATGTCCTACAAATGATCCCAGTTTACTAAAGTACTCTCGATTCTTATTCCACTGCCCTTTCAAACAATGCATTTCAGATTCCATAACTCGCTGCACAATAAAAATAAATCTCCTTTTGTTTTTCCTCCTGCTAATTATGTTAAATCGTGTTTTATGGTTAGATGCAGAACAAAGCTCTCTCAAAACTTCAAATCTAACCTCAAGACCTCTACCTGTGCCACATGCGGAACTTTTTCCATTTGCCACATTGGCTTTCCAAGGCCACTTGGCCCTTTCTCACCAGTAGTGCCCCACGCTGATGCCTCTTAAACTGAAATGTGGGCTAGGTTTTTCACGTCGAGCCTAGGGCCCAATAGGATCTTTCCGAAATTGTGCAGATTAATTTTAAAGCAGACTGTTATCTCTTTGCTGAGCCTTGTCCCTTTTGGTTTGGGCCAAACGCACGAACCACAGTCTCCATATCAAAAGACACATTCTTCCAAAATATTTAAATTGGTTCAGTATCTGTGTGACCAGCTGAGGATTTTCCTTTTGTGAAAATAGTCCTGGACAAATTGCTGCAAAACAAAAAGCTGTATCCCTTTACAAATGGCCTTGCCTGTTAAATCTAGATCTATTTTGTGATTGATGCAAAATCAATGCAGACTAACTGTGACTGTCCAGTCTATTGATATTTTGTACATACTCTGTTAATAAGCATGTATGTCCTTTTAATATATAGAGGACTTTGGAACAATCAGTGCTGATGTCAGAGGGAGTTGAGTGTAAATGTATCAACCCTTGTTTTGTAAATGTTGAAAAAAGGCAGTTGATTATGTATTGTGGATTTGTATTGAATTTCTATTCTTGAAGCTACTGACATTTAAAAAAAAAAACTTGTACAGATTGGAGTCTGAGTAAAACTTATAAACTAATTGATTTAAAATTATTCTGGGGTATGTGTGTTGAATTTTTATTTTGTGGGGGGCAGTCAAAATATTCTTCATTCGGTTACGGGGAGTTGCACTTAAATGATTGCCGATCTCTCTAATATCAAGCAAAGAATTAATTGCACATGCGCAGACACACAGCTCTTTGCTTGTGTTTATGGTACACATGGGTCTTGCCCTGCTTTTCGTTGATCAGGGTTTTCTCTATTCCATTCTGCCTCGCCTGTTCCTATGAAAGACACTTATGATATTCATTTCATCCATTCCTTGGGGTATTGATGTCACTATTCTCACCAGTTTCTTTGGGTAAAGAGGTTTCTCAGAATGCCCTCTTGAGTTTATTGCTGATTATCTTTTGTTTTGAAACTTCTAGCTTTTGGTTTCTTCTGCAAGTGGGAACATCCACTCTAGATTGACCCTATCAAACGCTGTTTTTTTTTCCCTATTCATTCGTGGGTTGAGGACGTCACTGGCTAGGCTAGCATTTATTGCCCATCCCTCATTGAGTCAGTCAAACCTAGGCCAGAGCAGGTAAGGATGGCAGTTCCCTTCCCTGAAGGGCATTAGTGAACCAGTTTGTTTTTTCATCCCTGACAATTGACAATGAATTTGTAGTCATCATTGGATTCTTGATTCTAGATTTTCTTCACTGAATTCAAATTCCACCATCTGCTATGGCAGGACTCCAACCTGGGTCCCCACAACATTACCTGGGTCTCTGGATTAACATTTCCAATGATAATACCACTAGGCCATCACCTCTGCGATGTGGGTTTGGAGTCACGTGTAGGCCAGACCAGGTAAGGATAGCGGTTTCCTTCCCTAAAGGTTACCGGTGAACTAGGCAGGTTTTTCCAACAATTGAAAACATGTTCATGGTCATCATTACCCTCTTAATTGGAGATTTGTTTTAATCAAATTTAAACTCCGCCAGCTATCACAGCAGGATTCAAATCCATTCATAGAGTCATAGAAATGTACAGCACAGAAACAGACCCTTTGGTCTAATTTGTCAATGCTCACCAGATATCCTAACTTAATCTAATCCCATTTGCTAGTATCTGGCCCATACCCCTCTAAACCCTTCCTATTCATGTACCCATCCAGATGCCTTTTAAATGTTGTAATTGTACCAGCCTCCACCACCACCTCTGGCAGCACATTTCAGTCTTTCCCCTCTCACCTTAAACCTACGTCTTCTGGTTTTGGACTCCCCTATCCTGGGGAAAAAGACCTTGGCTATTCACCCCTCTATGCCCCTGATGACCTTTATAAACCTCTATAACGTCACCCCTCAGCCTCTGATATTCCAGGGAAAATAGCCCCAGCCTACTCAGCCTCTCTCTATGGTTCAAACCCTCCAACCCTGGCGACGACTTGTAAATCTTTTCTGAACCCTTTCCAGTTTAACAACATCCTTCCTATAGCAAGGACACCAGAATCAAATGGTTAGGCCACTTTTAGAATACTACAATGTCCTGTACAGCTGCAACATGACCTCCCAACTCCTCTACTTGATACATTGACCAATAAAGGCAAGTGTACCAAATGTCACCTTATCACCCTGTCTACCAGCGACCCCACCTTTGAGGAACTATGAACCTGTACTCCAAGGTCCCTTTGATCGGCAATACTCCCCATTGCCCTACCATTAATGCTATAAGTCCTGCAATGATTTGCCTGGTCAAAATGCAACACCTACATTTATCTAATTTAAACTCCGTCTGCCATTCTTTGGCCCATTGGCTCATCTGATCAAGGTCCCATTGGACTCTGAAATAAACTTTTTCACTGTCCACTACACCATCAATTTTGGTGTCATCTGCAAACTCAGTAAGAAATTCACCAGAGATCCTTAGACAGCACCATGACCACTTCCACCTAGAAGGACAAAGGCTGCAGATATATGGGAACACCACTATCTTCAAGTTCCCCTCTAAGCCACTTGGAGATATATTGCCATTCCTTCACTGTCACTGGGTCAAAATCCTGGAATTCCTTCCTGAACAGCATTGTGGGCCAACCCACAGCAGGTGGACTACAGCGGTTCAAGAAGGCAGCTCACCACCACCTTCTCAAGGGCAACTAAGAACGGGCAATAAATGTTGGCCCAGCAAGTGATACTCATACCCCATGGACAAATAAAATAAAACCATCATGCCTGTGCTGACTCTTTGAAGGAGCAATTCACTTAATGCCATTCCTCTACCTTTTCTATGTAGCCCTGCAAATGTTTTCCTTTTCAGATAAAGATCCAATTCTCTTTTGAAAGCCTCAATTACCTGCTTCCTCAACAAGCTCAAACTGTATTCCAGATCTAAACACTTGTTGCATGACTACATTTTCCTCACCATTATAATTTCTTCTTTGGCCGATGATCTTTCATCAGAGATTAGAGACTAAGTGCCTGCAGAAGCAGAGGAGAGGGGAGGAAAGAAGCACAGTGAAGGTTTGACATTTGTAGTATTTTGCCTTTGTTTACTGCAGTGGATTAAGGTTTGTGGAATTGTTAATGTTTACTTAATGGAAAACCTGAGTGTGCGATCTAGATGAAGGTCTGGTTTCAAAGGAAAATGGGAAATTTGCATCTGTAAGACCTGAACATCTATATGGCTCAGTAATTGCCCAGTCTAGAAACCAAATGACTTCAGTAAGTGCATAATCTAGAAACAGTGTAGGAGGGAAGAACAGCTGCAGGCACGCCACGTCTCTTCACAAGATACTGGTACTGACGACACTGTGGTTTGGGGCTAAAATTGCCACTTCCTCCTTCTGTTTGCAGAGACTATGGCAACATAAAATATCATTCTACACGTTAATTTGCAGAACAAAGTGTTTGTTTAGTTCGTAAGTGAAGGTCGCATTAATCAGACTTGCAAATAACCCAGAAAAGACTAAAAGAAAGGGATTCCATTGGACTTTACCAAACAGTTAAATTGGTGTCTGGCTATATGTTGCACATTGAGATTTTGTATGCTGGAAACTATGCAGTTAAATGGATTTTTGGTCTCATCATTATATCACTGGGCTACTACTATTCTCTCAGGTGTAAATGTACCAATCCCCTTCAAGGCTTGGTGAAAGAATGATGTGGATTCTTTGTGAAGATGAGATTGTATAAAGATTATGTTCACTGGGAGTTCAGTATAGCACACCATAGTTTTTTTTATTTATTAATGGGATGAGGGCATCGCTGGCACGGCAGCATTTATTGCCCATCCCTAATTGCCCAGATGGCAGTTCAGAGTCAACCACGTGCTGTGGGTCTAGAGTCGCATGTAGGCCAGACCAGGTAAGGATGACAGTTTCCTTCCCTAAAGGGCATTAGTGAACCAGATGGATTTTTCCAATAATCAACAGTGGATTCATGGTCAACATTAGATTCTTAATTCTAAATATTTTATTGAATTTAAATTCCACTATTTGCCATAGTGGGATTCAAACCCAGGTCCCCAGAATGTTATCTGGGTCTCTGGATTAACAGTCCAGCAATAATACCACTAGGCCATTGCCTCCCCTCATAGTCCAATCATTGCTGCTTCAGACTGCCTTCAGTTCATAGGATTGATATGTCACATATTGTCAAAGTAGATAATGATGGACAGTAGTTCAAGATAAAAGGTGTATGCCATCATATCACAACTCTAGCAAGCAGTGGGCTCAGGCAACTTCATAAATCCACGAGGGCAAAAATGGACTAACTACCTCCTTGGGAGCGGTAGCCAGGTAGGCATAGCTGGTGAAGGTGTGTGCAAGCTCTGGGTGGGAATGTGAGTAGAAGAACAGAACAGACCAGGGTTTGAGCCAATCATGCGGGGGCAATGTCCTTCAGGAATGCTGTGGAAATACAAGGAAGAACTTGCATTTACCTAATGTCCTTCTCTACCTGAGGGCATTCCAAAGCGCTCGAGAGTAATGAAATACTTGGGATATGTAGCGACCTTTGAAATGGAGTCATTTTACACACAGTAAGTTCCACAAGGAACGTAATAATGACCAGATCATCATGGTTAGAAATACCTGCACAATCACTAGCCCTTCGTATGAGGTGTGGTCAAAATTCAAATTGCACAAACAAAAATGAAGTCCAAGTGTCAGTGATCGTTAACCAGGTCATTAGCTTAGACTACTGGGTGGGCAGCACACATGGAAATGCAACCAACTGGAGAAGAAAAGATTTAAATATATTTACAAAAACTGAAAGCAACTCAGTTTTTCATGTTTGAAATGTAGTAAATCATTTATCAGCTTGGTGACTTCTACCAATTCTGTGAATTTGGGATGCATAAGAATTTGATTTTTGAATTTGAATATTTTAGTGGCTTAGAATGGATTTGCTGAGGTGGCTTATCCAGGAACAAACACTGTGGTACCTTGTGAAGGAATGGACTGTAGCATACAGATTTTGCTGTGTTGATGGGGCTATCCTGGATTTGTGCAGTTTTTGGTTTTAAATACTGCCTTATATTAGGTTAATATTGTATTGGTAGATATTTGGTTGGGCACTTTGTTTCATTCATTCATTCATGGGATGTGCGCATCGCTAGCTTGGCCAGCAACCATTGTCCTTCGCAAATGCCCTGGAGAAGATGTGTTAAACTGCCTTCTTGAAGTTCTGCAGTTCTTGCGGTGTAGGTACGCTGACACTGTTATCCGGAAGTGAGTTCCAGAATTTTGATCTAGTGACTCTAAAGCAATGGTGATGTAGTTTCAAGTCAGGATGGTGTGCAATTTGGAGGCATTAATGTTCCCATGTGTGTGCTGCCGTCATCCTTCTCGATGGCACAGGTCATGTGTTTGGAAGGTTCTGTTGAGAGAATCTTGGTGAGCCGCTGCAATGCAGCATATGTTTTTTGTCTAGACTGCATTGGACACAGAATAGGATAGCGTTTATGTTGCTCAGGTCATAATCCAGCAGTCAGGACTAACAGTCTGGAAACATTAGTGTAGGTTTTTGTGGATTGAATTCAATATTATTGAAATAAAATGCAAGCATCAGTGATGGTGACCATGAAGCAACTGGGTAGTAAAATCCCATTGGGTTCACCAATGTCATTTTGGGAAGGAATTCCTTACCCAGGCTGCCTCCAATTAACTCCGGACCATGGGCAATGTGGCTGATTCTAATTTCTAAAAATAGGCAATCCATCAATCATGGATGACTTTAATCTTTATGTAGATTGGGATTGACATAGGTAACCATGGAGGAGCATTCGTACACAATGGCAATTTGGGACAGTTTTCCAGAACAATATGTTGTGAATCTAACCAGGGATTTGGTATAACGAGGTGTAGAGCTGGATGAACACAGCAGGCCAAGCAGCATCATAGGAGCAGGAAAGATGACGTTTCAGGCCTAGATCCTTTGGTGATGTGTAATGAGGCAGACTGAATAAATAATGTCAAGTAAAGGATCCCCTAGGAAACAGTGACCATTATATGGTAGAATTTAATATTCAGTTTGAGAGGGAGGAACCTGAGTCAGAAACAAGTTTAGGTAGGGATAATTACAAATAAAAGAGGGCGGACCTGGCTGGAGTGAACTGGGAAAGGGGTTTTATAGTAAAGATGGTTGAGGAACAATGTCAGACTTTTGAGAAAATAGTTCATGGCTCCCTGCAAAGATATATCCTATTGAGAAAGAAGGATTCTAGGAAGGGGATAGGCCAACCATGATTAACTGGGGAAGTTAAGAATAGCATTAGACTGAAAAAGAAAAAAACGCACAATGTGGCAAAGATTAGTGGTAAGACAGAGGATTGAGAAAGTTTAAAAACCAGCAAGAGATGACCAAAGTACAATAGAGAGTGAAGATAAACTTTGAGGGTAATTGAGAAAATGTTAGAGTCTATCACAAAAAAATGTAATAGCAGAGCATTTTGAAATACATTGTATCATTAAGTAGAGTCAACAAGGCTTTATGAAGGTGAAATCATGCTTGACAAATTTATTTGAATTCTTTGGGGTGGTAACAAGCAGGATAGATAAAGGAGAATGTAATATAGCTGGACTTCCAGAAGGTGTTTGACGAGGTACCAGGTTATACTACTTAATAAGATAAGAGCCCACGGTGTTGGACATAGCATATTAATATCATTAGAGGTTTAGCTTACTAGATGAAGAAAGGATTGAGGATAAAATAAGGTTGGGAATCGGGAGGTGCATTTTCAGAATGGTAACCTGTAACTGGTGGGGTGTCATAGGATTAGTGCTGGAGCCACAATTATTTACAATACTACAGTGAAACGAATGGGGAAAGTGAATGAACCACAGCCAAATTTGCAAATGGCACAAAAATAGGTGGGAAGTCAAGTGGTGAGGATGATACAAAAAGTCAACAGACATGTTAAGCGAACAGACAGAAACTTGGCAGATGGAATATAGTATGAGGAAATGTCACATTATACACTTTCAAAAGAAAACTAGAGCAGCTAAATATCATTTAAATTGAAAAAGACTGCAGAAACCTACAGCATAGAAGGATTTGGGAATCTTTGCCCATGAAAAGCAAAACACTAGCATACAATTTCAGCAGGTAATAGCGAAGGCAAATGGAATTAGCCTTAGTTAGCATTTATTTGAAAGGGAATAGAACACAAAAATAAGGAGAGACAAAAACAGAAATTGCTTGAAAAGGTCGGCAGGTCTGGCAACATCTGCAGATAGTAATCAGAGTTAACGTTTCAGGTCCAGTGACCTTTCCTCAGAACGTTCAGGTCACTTGATCCGAAACGTTAACTTTGGATTTCTCTCTGCAGGTGCAGCCAGACCTGCTGAGCTTTTCCAGCAATTTCTATTTTTGTCTCTGATTTACAGCATCCACAGTTCTTTCAGTTTTTATTTTACAAAAATAGGGAGATCTTGATAAAACCATATTGGTCAGATTATAGTTGAAATACCATGAACAGTTTTGGGCCCCTTATTTAAGGAAAGATATAATGGCATTGGAGGCAGTCCAGAGAAGGTTCATTAGGCTGATGCCAGGTCCAGAGGGACTGTTCTATGAGGAGAGGTTGAGTAGGTTGGAGTTCAGAAGAATGACTAGCGACCTGATTGAAACGTAAGGGACTTGAAAGGATTCAAAGGTTGGTTTCCCCTTGTGGGAGAGTCTAGTATCAGAGGGCATAATGTCAGAATAAGAGGCCGCCCATTTAAGACAGAGATGAGAAGGAATTTCTTCTCTCAGACAGTAGTGATTCTATAAATTTTGTTTTACTGCTTAGTGGCTGGGTCCTTAAGTCTACTTAAGGCTGAAATAGACAGACTTTTTTTTCCCGGTAAGGGAAATCAAAGATCATAGGGAAAAGGCAGAAAAGTGAATTTGAGGATAATCCGATCTGCCATGATCTCATTGAATGGTGGAGCAGACTCAATGGCCTGAATGGACTAATTCTGCTCCTACATCTTATAACCCTCTGAAATATCTATGATGACACCAAACCTTTTCAAGAATAATTTGTGATAGGCAGTGAATGCTGGCCTTGCTGGTGATGCCATATCTAATGAGCAAGTAAGTTACATTAACGCACAGAGTAGAGGGGTCAATACTGTTGTGTGGTGTTAATTGAGTTTGACCATGTTATTTTGGGATGAATAATGATATTCTGTATTCTATTGTAATGAATTGATAAATATTTCTCGAAAGCTTCACACTGTAATTTTTCCTCTGTGCCCGTTATTGCACATTAGAGAGATTATCACTTTAATCTCCACGGTAACAGCCATTGCTGAAGGAAATTAGCTCAAAGCTCCTTTAGGTTGTTGCATTGCAGCCATTGGATTAAACTAGAAGGCAACAGTACACGGACAAATTTGACTTTATAATCTGCCATCCTCTGAGATTTCACAGCAATTCATTTAATGATGGGGATTTAGGCAACATGATAACATAAAGGCTATTACCATCAAGGCCATTATGTAATTTTGCTGATGAATACTTTGGATGATTCTCAGTCATATATGAAATTAAAATTCCGGTTCTGATGAGGGAAGATTCAATGTTAAGCTGATATTGCTGAAGAGAAGCAGGAGCAAGGACTCGAATGTAACATGAAGCATTTTGTCCACTTCCCAATTCAACAGAGTAATTGGGAAAATAAATCAAGGAATTTAGTAAAGGTGGGAACAAACAATTGTAACATATGAATCTTTTGGTTTTAAATAAACTGAGAGAACAGAAGAAGCATTTGTTATTTTAATGACCTTCTCCTACTCCCCAACCTGCTCCAATGGTAGATATAACACAACATCAACACAGTAAAATTAATTTGTCAGCTCCAGGAAATCCTCACCACTCACCTTTCTGTACAGTTGCTAACCCATGGCCCTTCTTTCACATCACCTTTAATCTTGAGAGATGATGACTCACTGTCTTCTTGGAGTGAAGCATCAAATTCAGAACAGACTGAGAGAAATGAAAAATGTAAAGTCATTCTTCCAAATTCAACACCATCCAATTGAACTCAGTATTGTTTCTTTAAAACAATATTTGTAAGTTTGTTAGCATAGTTATTTTCTGGCATGTACTGAGCTCTTGAAGCAATTTCCAAGGCAAAGAGTTTCAAAACCTAACCTCGAGAGATTCCAACCTCTTCTTTTTAAGGCGCTGAATTGTGATCTGGAGGATTATTGCACTCTCAGTTTCTTACTGATGGTGAAGCTGACTCTGGATTAGACGGCTGTGGGCTCGAGCTCCGTGTTTGTACTCTGAGTCAAACAGAGTAGCAATTTTGTGTGGATGAGGCTATCACTGAAGTTTGTGAAAGACTGTGTCGGTGAAGGCTACCAACGAATCCTATAACAAGTGTGTTTCAATGTAATGAAGATGGTGATATCAGAGATGGTGGCATGGACATGAGAGGCATGCTCCGATGGCAGGGCATTGATATGGAGGAGAAAGCTGAGTGCAGTGTTGAGCTGGACACTGAGGTGCTGTCCTGTAAATTGATCATCTCAAGTTCGCGTCCATCAATTGTAGTGGAGCCAAGAGTAATGGCCTTATTTTTGCTAACATTTAAGGTGGAATTAATTCTAGCCACTCAAGGTATTGATGTAGGATAGAGAGGTGGAGAGGGCAAAAGCCACTGATCAATGAATGATGTAAGGAGATAGTTTTAGTTTCAGAATAGATATGAACTCTGATTCCAAGCTACCCTGCTAACATCAGTAAGCAGTAACAAAGAAGAGAAGACACAGGTAGGAGACAGAGGGTGGTGGTGAAGAGTCGCTTTTCAGACTGGAGGCCTGTGGCCAGCAGTGTGCTGCAGGGATCGGTGCTGAGCCCACTGCTTTTTGTCATTTTCCTAAATGAGTTGATTGTGAATATAGGAGGTATAGTTGGTAAATTCGCAGATAACACCAAAATTGGAAGTGTAGTGGACAGCAAAGAAGGTTACCTGAGAGTACAACGGGACATTGATCAGATGGGCTGGTGGGTCGATGGGCCGAGGAGTGGCAGATGGATTTTAATCTAGATAAATATGAGGGTGCTACATTTTAGATGGGCAAATCATGGCAGGCCTTAGACACCGAATGGAAAGGTTCTGGCGAGTGTTGCCAAACAAAGGGACCTTGAAGTACAGGTTCATAGTTCCTTGAAAATGAAGTTGTAGGTTGACAGGATAGTGAAGAAGGCGTTTAGTATTCTTGCCATTACTAGCCATTGCATTCAGTATGGGAGTTGGGAGGTCTCATAAATTGCAGTTAAGATACTAAGTAAACAATTTGTTGGATCCTTTTTCAATCATAATAACAATTTTCTGTCATGTTCAAATATTGATTAAATGATAATCTTCCTCTGTCTAACATTTTGCAAGAATTGATTTTTTTTTAAAAGAAAAAGAGGAAGTGGGAGTTAATTTTAATTATTTTTCTCAAAGGCAAAGCAGGAAATTCTACAAATTTATGTAACAGCTTGAAATGTAGAAAAAGGACCCATGTCATACAGGGGTACAAAGGAAGAAATATTAAAGGAGTGACCAATTAATAGGTGAAAATGAGCACTTTAATTCGGGACAAGAGACACATTTGGAGGTTAGGGATGGATTTTCAGATATGGGTCTATGTGACTTTTTGGCTTGCTTGCCTTCATTAGTAAGTGCATTGAGTAGAGGAGTTGGGAACGTCATGTTGTGGCTGTACAAGGCATCGGTGAGACCACTTTTAAAATATTACATACAAGTCTGAATGACCCTTCTATAGGAAGGATAGTGTTAAACTTGAGAGGGTGCAGAAAAAATTTACAAGAATGTTGCTGGGATTGGAGGGTTTGAGTTGTAGGGAGAGGCTGAATAGGCTGGAGGTATTTTCCCTGGAGCGTCAGAGGCTGAGGGGTGACCTTATAGAGGTTTATAAAATCATGAAGGGCGTGGATGGGGTGAATAGCTAAGGTCTTTTCCCCAGGGTAGGGGAGTCCAAAACTAAAAGGCATAGGTTTAAGGTGAGAGAGGAAAGATTTAAAAAGGATGTCAAGGATAATTTTTTCCCACAGAGGGTGGTGCATGTATGGAATGAACTGCCAGAGGACGTGGTGGAGGCTGGTACAATTACAACATTTAAAAGGCATCAGGCTAGGTGTATGAATAGGAAGGGTTTAGAGGGATATGGGACAAATGCTGGCAAATGGGACTAGATTAATGGGCATGGAAAGTTGGACCAAATGGTCTGTTTCTGTGCTGTACAGCTCTATCACCCTGTGACTCTATGATCAGGAATACAGTCTAGAGACAAATCATATACAGAAAAAGCTGTTCACATTCCAGCACTTAAATCCTTTACGAAGAGCTGGCTAATTATTTGATATGAAATGAAATTCAGGTTTTTTTGGATCAGGAAAAGACCCAGCCAATCACATGGGACTCAGTGATCCCTGTGCTTCTGGGGTTGGAAGAATTGGGCCAAAGTTAAATAATCAATATCAAATGAAAATCTTTAGTGTTTATTTGGGAATCAGGAGATTAAACAGTTGGGGTGAGGTCATTATAGGGCAGATTATCTAGAGTCTGTAGGGGAACTGAGTACGATGGGCTGGAAAACTTCTTATGTTTTGTGAGTTCTAAATATACCAGGTGAGGTAACAGGCAGTTAGAGGGAGAATACAACAAAACTTTATCTGGCATCCTAGAGAGAAATAATTTAAGCAGGAAGGGCATTGGAAATGACATACAGAGTGAATACTGACACTTGTGGTGGCATATTGTGGTCACCAGTGATTTGGAGACTGGGTTGAACCCAACAGTTTCCAAAATCATTGCTTTGTTCTGTGTTTGGGATCTAACTCTGTTTAGACTCCCAAAGTAAAGTGTTGGAGACCATGAAACTTTCTGCACTTTATTTAAAGTGAATATGAGCACTTTATTTCAAGCTTGGTTTATACACACTTTCTCTTCACAACTGGTTAGAAATTCTGCTTTTGCCCAGCCCACTCCACTTAATGATGTGACTCTGATATCATTACTATATCACTATTATTATATTTGCTTCTGACCCAAGTGAGAGTAAACAGAGTCTCTGAGTACAGCAGGATTGTTTCTCTATGCTCCAAAAGTTAAAATCAGCTTCCAGTCACTTTTCTGTTCAAATAGTAACCCTTAGTTTTTGCTGGTTAAAACATGAGAAGACCATCCTTAAATTTCATGGTCAAAACTAGAGCAAACAAAGTCCCTTGACTAATGATGCCAATTATCTCATCATTTCCATTCTGATCCTAACTTGTGGTGTCACTATATGCTGCAACAAGGTGCACAGAGCATTATCGATGCACAACACTCGAACTGTGTTCCTGCTTTTGGCACTTCTACTCACCACTGTCTTTCCGTACGCTGTTCCCCCTATTTGGATCGCTTCCTCTCCTCTCACACAGATGCTTTGCTTGTTCTGCATTTGGTTCACTCATTTAAGCTGCAGTCTTTTGCCAGAGTTTGCTTTTTTTTCCGTGTAGCTCAGTAAAACATGGCCACATTCCTTGGAGAATTTCAAACTGTTTCTAAGAGCAACCAAGATTCATTAAGATGGTAGATATAAGTTGTGTTAATTAAAGAAGGAAAGGCTTGCATTTATATAGCACCTTTACAATCTCAGCACGTCCCAAAGTATTTCATGGCCAATGAAGTTCTCTTTGAAATATACTCACTGTTACGATGTAGGAAATGCAGCAGCCAGTTTTGACAAATTAATCGCTCACAAACAACAAAATAATGACCAGATCATCTGATCAGTGATATTAGTTGAGTGATAACTATTTTCCCATTAGCTACTCTGTTTTTCTTCAAGATAATGGATCTTATACATGCACCAGAGTGTTTAACAATTTAATATCTCATTTGAAAGTCAGTGTCTCTGTCAGAACCTCCCTTGGTACTGCACTGGATGTTTCAGCTTAGGATCTGAACTCAGTTCAGTGCAGTGAAAACGGAAGACATGACTCCAGACTCAGAAGTGAGTGTGCTGTCAACTGAGACATGACTGATATGTTAAGAAAAAGTGAATGTGGCATTCACCATGGCTGTTTCTGTTGGAGCAGTTGTTAACCTGAGTGACTGCAACTGATTGACACTTGTCTAGATTAGTTACAGGTTCATAGGAAATGTAAGTCTTCCCCACGGATGTTTGGTCTCATTGATGAGGCCTCTTTCTTATAAATTGAGGCATTCCCGTGCAAGCAAGTGGGATCTAGACTGTGGTCTGGGCACTATCTAAGTCTAGGCTGTGATCAGCAAGCCATTGTGATGAATCCATCGAGGTATCCAATCTTGAATTTGAACTGCTACCTTCCAACAGCTACTCTGATTCAAAATGGATCTGGGCTGCAAGTTTTAAGCATTTTATACTGAACTTCATTCCATGTGACCTGGGGTCTAGGATTATTGTGGAGTCTTCAGGAAGTAAAGAAAAATTTCCAGGAAACACTGCAGTTGTGAGCAACGCTAGAGATAAACATCATTGAGGCATTAAAAAATTCTGTGCGTTTTTAACAGAAGTCTTTGAACTTTTTTGGTGATTAATAATAAAAGTATCTCGGGTGGGAAGCCATCAGGATGGGCAAGTTGGAAAACCAGTGGCAGAAATGTGAGATGAATCAGGATATCTCCAGGAATACGCCCAGACTTGATAGACTGTACATAGAGCTCAACAGTACTGAGTAATCTATAGTAATGAAGTCTGAAGGAAGTTATTTTTATGGCATTTTAATGCAATTAGAGGAGTAAAATCAATTATCTCTGCATGAGATGATTTTTTTTAAACTATGCCTAATGTTTGGTTATTATTAAGATCAATGGTAAAAATCAAGTGTGATACAAAACAAGTTGTTGATCCATCACCAGCCTGTTCGAGTTAATTGCTTTTGCCCATACTTCATTCCCAATAGCTTTAAACCTAAAAAACAAAAGAATGGGTGTGGGTAAAACTAGAATAAAAATAAAGAACTGCTGATGCTGGAAATCTGAAACAAAACCAGGAAGTGCTGGAGAAACTCAACAGGTCTGGCAGCATCTATTGAGAGAAAAACAGAAATGACATTTCAAGCCCAGTGACCATTAATGAGAATGTTCTGACCAAGAATCACTGAACCTGAAACATTAACTAAAAGCCGAAAGAACTGTGGATGCTGTAAATCAGGAACAAAAACAAAGTTGCTGGAAAAGCTCAGCAGGTCTGGCAGCATCTATGGAGGAGAAAACAGAGTTGACGTTTCGGGTCCGGTGACCCTTCCTCAGAACTGTGTTGTTAACATCCTTGTAAATCTTTTCTGAACCCCTTCAAGTTTCACAACATCCTTCCTATAGTAGGGAGACCAGAACTGCATGCAGTATTCCAACAGGGGCCGAACCAATGTCCTGTACAGCGGCAACATGAGATCCTAACTCTTATACTCAATGCATTGACCAATAAAGGCAAATGTACCAAACACCTTCAGAAAAGATTTACAAGGATGTTAACAACACAGTTCTGAGGATGGGTCACCGGACCTGAAACGTTAACTATGTTTTTTCCTTCACAGATACTGCCAGACCTGCTGAGCTTTTTCAGCAACTTTGTTTCTGAAACATTAACTGTTTCGCTATCTACAGATGCTGAGTTTCTCCAGAACTTTTTGTTTTTGTTTTAGATTTCCAGCATCCTCAGCTCTTTATTTTTATTCTAATTTTTACCTACATCCATTCTTTTAAAAGTAACCTAAACCTGAGCAGATGGACCAAGATTCAATACAGGATGGAAAGATAGACAGATTCCTTGAATTGGAAAGACAAAGTTCAACAGGGTATAAAGTTGTTTTTGCATACCATCTCACATGACCGCGGGGCATTCATAACTGCTTTACAGTCGTTTTTGGAAGCGCTATTCTATTGCAGTACAGGAAACAGGGCAGTCAATTTGCACACACAAACTCCTATGGACAGAGTTGAGGTAATAACCGATGATCTGGTGATGTTGGATAAGGGTAAATAATGATCAGGAGAATGAGGTTAGCTGTCCTGCAATTATCATTCCACTGAAGATGAGAAATCTAGTTAATGTCTCAGTGAAAGGATATTAACTCCGTCAGTAGCTGCGCTGGGGTATGCCCGCCTGGATTACAAACTGAAGTAGTACTGGAACGACTACCTTCTAAGTTTAGAAGCAAGCGTCTTCTTACTGGGCCAATGAAGAGCCAATTCAGTGCAAAGTAAACTGCATACGAGCAAAGTAAATTTTATGCCGCATTCTCGAAGCTTGAAATTAAAATAGATGAATAAAATGAACGAAATAAATGCGAAAAATAGATAAACGAAACAAAGTTGCCATTTGTGATGATTTCAGCCTCGAAATGTGTGGGTTTTTTTTAAAACAATTCATTCATGCAATGGGTTTATCAACGGCTAGGCCAGCAATTGCCCCGGTGAAGGTAAACTGAAGCATCGGGTAAATAAAGACCGTTTTAACAGGACGGGTTTCGCAATTTTAATGGGTTTTATAGCCTGCCCTTTTCGGGAGATTTTCTCTTCATGTCAAAAGCTAACTGATTTTAAAGAACATGCCATTCAATAACTGGTAATAGCTGACCATTACAATATTATTTTAAAAATCAATTTTCAGACTGATAATCAAACTCATTTTCAATGGGTCACAAATGCGACAATCAATCTCGTACTTTACCCCACTCTGCCTGAGCTGGTACGTCAAACTGAAGTGGTCCTGCCACCTGGTGGGACAATTTATCTACTGCTATCTGAAAATCTAGTTAGGAAAGGGATTACAAAGCTTTAGAACAGCCTACACTAACATCATGGCAGATCAGCGCTTGTTTTGTGCCATGCTCATGTTTCAACTGGGAATGGTGTAAAATTAATTGCCAACAGTCTGTTAGCCATAACTCAATAGCAACCAAATAAAAACCGAAAGAACTGCAGAAGCTGTAAATCAGAAACAAAAACAGAAGTTGCTGGGAAAGCTCAGCAGGTCTGGCAGCATCTTTGGAGAGAAATCAAAGTTAATGTTTCAGGTGACCTAGGTTCTGAGGAAGGATCACTGACGCGAAATGTTAACTGTGGTTTCTCTTCACGGATGCTGCCAGACCTGCTGAGCTTTTCCAGCAACTTCTGTTTTTGTCTCAGTAGCAACTAACCTGGATGGAGTCCCTGGCCATGCACTCAGATGCTGTGTGGACCAGCTGGTGGGAGTATTCACAGACATCTTCAACTGCTCCTTACTACAATCTGAACTCCCCACCTACTTCAAGAAGACCACCATCATCTTGGTGCCAAAAAATGCAGCATGTCTTAGTGACTACTACTCAGTAGCTCTGACCTCTATACTCATGAACTGTTCGAGACATTAGTCATGGCTCAGATCGACTCCAGTCCACCAGATTGCCTTGATCCTTTATAGTTTGTCTAGTGGTGCAACAGGTCCACAGCAGACACCATCTCCCTGGCCCTACACTCATCCCTGGAACATCTGGATAACAAGGATACCTACATCAGGCTCCAATTTATTGACTACAGTTCTGCGTTCAACACCATAATTCCAAACAAACTCATCTCGAAACTCAGAGGCCGAGGTCTCAGCTCCCCTTCTGTGACTGGTTCCTCGACCTCCTGACCCATAGACCGCAATCTGTAAGAATAGGCAACAACACCTCCTCCAAAATAATCCCCAACACCCTTGCCTCACAAGGCTGCGTATTCAGCCCCTTACTATACTCCTTATGCACTCATGACTGTGTGGCCAAATTCCACCCCATCTCTATTTACTAATTTACTGATGACACCACCATTGTAGGTCAGATCTCAAACAATGACAAGACAGAATATATGCTTAGCAGATGGAGTAAAGTCAACAATCTCTCCAACAATGTCAGCCAAAACGAAGGAGCTTGTCATTGGAATTAGGAAGCTGAGTGGAGGACATGCCCCTGCCTGTATAAATGGTGCTGAGGTGGAGATGTTCGAGAGTGTTAAATTGCAGGGAGTGATGACCAGGACAACCTGTCCTGGTCCACCTCATCAATGCAATGGTCAAGAAAGCACAACAACATCTCTACTTCCTCATGAGGCTAAGGAAATTTGCCACAAGGACTCTTACCTATATTTATAGATGCACAATAGAAAGCATCCTGTTTGGGTACATCACAGTGTGGTATGGCAGTTGTTGTTCCCAAGACTGCAAGAAACTACAGAGAATCATGAACATAGTCTAGTCCTTCCCGCAAACCGCCTATTATCCATTAACTCCATCTATACTTCCCGCTGCCTTGGGAAAGCAACTGACATAATCAAAGACCCCTCCCACCTTGGTTATACTCTCTTCCACCCTCTTCCATTGGGAAGTAGATTCAAAAGTGTGTACATATGTACAAATAGAATCAAGAACACCTTCTTCCCCGCTGTTATCAGACTGTAGAACGGACCTCTTAAATGTTAATTCTGATCTCTCTCTCCCTCTCCCTCTCTGCACCTTCTCTGTGGCTATAATATTGTATTCTCACTCTATTCTGCTACCCTGATGCACTTTGTATTGTACAATCTGCCTGTGGATCCACAAAGCAACACTTTTCACTGTATCTCGGTATGTGACAACATTAAGTCAATCAATCAATTAATCATCACCCCTATGTCAGAGTTCAAACTGAAATCCAGGAACTTAACCAATTATCTAAGTTGAATTTCTAGATGGTACAGACTACTGCTACTGAGTGTGGGTGGTGGAGGGAGTGGATGTGGTGCCAATCCAGCGCGCTGCTTTGTCCTGGATGGTGTCAAATTTCTTGAGAGTTATTGGAGCCACACCCAACCAGGCAAGTGGAGAATATTCCATCACATTCCTGACTTGTGGCTCGTAGATGGTGGAAAGGCTTTCAGGGAGTCAGGAGGTGAGTTACTCACTGCAGGATTCTTAACCTCTGACCTGCTGTCATAGCCGTAGCTGGTCCAGCTCTGTTTCTGGTCAATGGTAATCCCCAGGCTGTTGATACTGGGGGATTCAGTGATGGTAATGCAAATTTCATTGAATGTCAAGGGCCAATGGTTAGATTCTCTCTTAATGGAGATGATCATTGCTTAGCATTTGTGTAGTATGAATATTACTTGCCACTTGTCAGTCCAAACGTGTATGTTGTCCAGGTCTTGCTGCATTTGGGCATGGAGACTGCTTCAGCATCTGAGGAGTCGCAAATGTACTAAGCTTTATTCAATCATCAGCAAAAATCCCTATTTCTGACTTTAGAATGGAAGGATGATGTTTGTTGAAACAACTGAAGATGATTAGGCCAAGAATTCTATTTTGAGGTACTACTGCAGAGATGTTATGGAGCTAAGATGAATGATCTGCAACACCCACCTTCTTCCTTTGTGTTGTCTGACACTGACCAACAAAAATGTTTCCCCCGATTCTCATTGACTTGAGTTGTGTAAGGGCACTGTGACGCCATACTGGGTCAAATGCAGCCTTGATGTCAACTCTCACCTCACCTCTGGAATTCAGCTCCTTGGTTCATGTTAGAACCAAGGCCACAATGATCTCAGGATTGAACGACCCTCAATGGTGAAAACCAACCAAGTATCAGTGAGCAGCTTATTGCTTGATAGCACTGTGGTTGGTTCACTTGCCAAGCTGGTTCATTAGTTCACAGACGTTTCATTACCCTGCTGGGTAACACCATCAGTGCAGCCTCAGATGAAGCATTGTTGTATTTGCCCGCTTGCTATTTAAACTCTGGGGTCCGTTGGAGTTGATTACCTCATTTCTGGTTTTCCTTTGCAGCAGTGTGTATATAGGGTCTAATTCTATGTGTTTATTGGTGGCTTTCTTGGTGGAGAACCAGGCCTCTTGGAATTCTTGTGCTTGTCTCTGTTTGGCTTGTCCTAGAATCCTGACATTGTCCCAATCAAACTGTTGGTCCTCCTGGTCCATGTGAACAGAGACAAGTGAGTATTGGTCGTGTCTTTTTGTTGCTAATTGGTGTTCATGTATTCTTGTAGCCAGTTTCCTTTCTGCCTGTCCAATGTAATGTTTGTTGCAGTCCTTGCGTGGAATCTTGTATATTACATTGCTTCTGGGCTTGATAGCACTGTCAAGAATATCTTCCATTACTTTACAGATGAGAGGAGAATGATCGGGTGATAATTGGCCAGATTTGATTTGTCCTATTTTGCGTGTACAGAACATAAGTGGGCAATTTTCCACTGTCGGGTAGATGCCAGTGTTGTAGCTGTACTGGAACAGCTTGGCTAGGGGTTCGGCATAAGTCTTCAGCACTATGGCTGGAATGTTGTCATGGCCCACAGCTTTGCAGTATCCAGCATATCTAGCTATTTCTTAATATTGTGTGGAGTGAATCAAATAGGCTAGTGAATGGCACCTGCAATTCTGGGAACGTCTGGAAGGGGCTCAGATGGATCTCCCACTGTGGCTGAAAATTGTTACAAATGCTGTAACCTTGTTTTTTGTAGTTGGCTTTCTCATCATTGAGGATGGCGATATTTGTGCAGCCTTCTCCCCTAATGACTCCAAACACCTCTCCCAATGCTGTCAAATATGCTGAGCATCTCTGGTATTTTCTGTTTATATTTCAGAATTCCAGTATCCACAGCATATTCTTTTCTTTCTTCCTACTTGTCTACTGTCCTATATTTTTAATCTTTAGCGTAGAAAATAAGTGACTAATTTATATTTGGAAGCTAATACTTCAGTTTACAGAGCATGCAGGGGCAGCACAGAACTAGGCAAAGTACACCAGGAAAGAAATGACTGGAACAGTAAGGTTTTCTCATTCTAGGCTCATGAAGTTAGAACATTTAGACTCCTCAAATGTGCCAGCGTATATCTGGTTTGAAGAAATAACAGGTGTATTGCTATAGAGATAAAAGGTACTGCAGATGCTGGAGAATCCGAGATAACAAGGCGTGGGGCTGGATGAACACAGCAGGCCAAGCAGCATCATAGGAGCAGGAAAACTTGACGTTTCGGGCCTCGACCCTATAGTTGTGTCTCTAGAGGCCATCACAATGCAATTTTGTTGGATTTACTGAATATTGACATCTGGTGGCAGAACTTAAACATTACAGCATATTTTGTTTTTATAGGACTTGTCAGAATGGCTTTGATCCGGGATACAGTGTCAATCATTGGTCAATTGATCACCTTCTTTTCTTCTGAATTAGAAAATTGTGTGTTCAACGACCTACTTCAAAGATTTGAGCACACACATGAAAACAGCTGCTCTGCTCTGAAGATGCTCAGGACTATCAGAAGTGCTGTTTGTTTTCAGTTGACTGTTAAGCTAAGGCCACATTTGTGATCCCAGATGGGTGTAAGAGATCACGTGACACTATTATGTTCTATCACATTACTGTTTGTGGGATCTTTCTGTTTACAGATCGGCTGCCATGTTTCCTGCCTTATAATTATGATCACAGTTCTATAGTAATGGCTGTGAAATGCTTTAGAACACCCTGCTGTTGTGAAAGGATCTATATAAACACATGAGATAACATAGTGTGGAGCTGGATGAACACTGCAGGCCAAGTAGCATCAGAGAAGCAGGAAAGCTGACGTTTCGGGCCTAGACCCTTCTTCAGAGCAGCATGTCTTTTTACGGGTATCTAGGCAGAGATTTGACTGTTTATAAACAGTTGGACATACATTATCAGATCAAACTCTGTGACAGTATCCAAGGATTTGATGCATCCTTGACAAAGTTTGCTATCTTTTGCATAAAATCTACTTTCCCTTAGTTATATCCTGCAAAATACTGTTCACAAACCATAAGTGTGCAAGACTCCAGTGGTCAATACAAAAGTTCTGAGTTCTTTGACTGCCTATCAAACCACACACATGACCTCAGATCCATGGAATTACATAGAATTTACAGCACAGAAACAGCCCATTACATCCAAATGGTCTATGCTGGTGTTTAATCTCAATATTGCTACCATGAACAGGTAATAAATGCTTTCTTTGCCAAAACGGCCACATCCTATAAACAAAAAATAAAGAACATAATCACCTCCCACCCTATGCCATCTAAGCCCATTAACATATCCTGTTGAAAACACAAAGAATTGCAGATGCTGGAAGTCTGAAACAGAAATAGAAATTGCTGGAGAAACTCAGCAGGTATGATAGCATCTGTGGACAGAAAACAAAGTCAACTGTTTGGATCTCGTGCACTTTCTTTATAACAGACTATACACTATAGCTCCCTGTTGTGAGAAAACAATGACTCCTCTTCAGAAGTGAATGTTGACTCTTCTTTCTGTCCACAGATACTGCCAGACCTGCTGAGTTTTCCGAGCAATTTCTGGGTTTTTTTGTGAACACTTCCCTAAGTTTTCATCCTTCTCTTCTGGTCTATCTTCTATCTGGAGAAGACAGAACTCTGATGAGGATTGCATTGGACCCTGAGCATTTGTTAATATGCCTTATTTTTAGGAGCTGGTAGCTTAAGCTGTGTCAATTATCAGTATTATCGTGGAAAATGATCCTGGGGCAGCTACTCATGACATTGGGATGACCATTTTCCCATTGTCCACCTATTTTTAAAGGTTAATTGTCATTCCTACCAAAACTAAAACATCCTATTGTTGCAAACAATGCACTAATGATAATAAGGCCCAATAAAACTTTGAAGACTGTACAATGGAACACCATTACCTTGTTGATTCTTGTGACCTTTCCTTTGTTTATATATGGCAGAGGTTTGTTTAATGCTTGTGGAAGAATAGTTACCACACAATCACAGTCAAACGATGTCTCATGCTTCACAGGAAATACTAAATATGGAGTAGTTAAAAAAATTCAGATTAAAGGGAACCCCAATTTCCTACAGTTCTGATACATCAGTGGTAGACGATACATGTGGGAAAGTTTCCTGGTCAGCCAAAGCCATGTGATAGTTACAGTTCAACAAACTCCCCATGCTAAAAGACTCCAATGCATAGGTCCTTGACACAAGAAATGGCCATCCTTGTTCCGAGGGATGACCACATACATGAATCTGAAATGTTGTTCTCTTCACAGATGCTGCCTGACCTGCTGAGTATTTTCTGTGGAAGGACATTACAGAGAAATATGTAGGAGCATTTACTATATTCATCCAGAGGCCTTGACCAATAATCCAGATAACAGGAGTTCAAAGCCTTGATGCTTTACAAATTTAAATTCAGTTTAAAACAGTCTGGAATTGAAACACTGACATCAATAAATTCCACCACAAGTTACGTGGGTTGTTCATTAAATTTTAACTATTTGCTGATGGCCTTTAGGAAAGGAAACCTACCGCCAAAAGCCCATCCAGCAGATGTGTGACTTCAGTCCTAGATCAATGCAGCTGACTCTTTGACACTTTCTGAAGTGGTTGTGCAAGACTCTGAACTGTATCAAAATGGCAGAAAGAATATTGCAACAACGTAAAGAGCTGAACCACACCAACATTTTCAGACCAACTAGAAAATAGACAATAAATGCCAGCCTTGCCAGTAATGTGCACATTCTGAAAAAGTGATTTGGTGTGAGAAATGTGGCTCAAAGAAAGAAAGATTAGAAATTAGAAGTAAAATTGGTGGTCTCGTGAATAGTGAAGAAGGTTATCCAAGAGTATAACAGGATTTTGATCAACCGGGCCAGTGGGCTAAGGAATGGCAGATGTAGTTTAATTTAGATAAACGCAAGAAGTTGCATTTTGATAAGGAAACCCAAGGCAAAACTTACAGTCCATTTGGCGTCGCGGTCAGAGCCAGATTGGGATGGCCTGAATGTAGATTGCAGTCCATTTGGTGAATGTAGATTGCAGTCCATTACCCTTTGGTAATCTTTTCGGCCCTGAAACTGCTCGACCACATACTGAAGCTGTCCTCCCCACAAGGCAAAATTGACACAGTTAATAAGAACGTAGAACATAGAACAGTACAGCCCAGTACAGGCCCTTCGGCCCATGATGTTGTGCCGATCTATTATCCTACTCTAAGTTCAAACTACCCTGCATACCCTACATTTTACTATCATCCATGTGCCTATCCAAGAGTCGCTTAAATGTGCCTAATGTATCTGACTCCACTACCATCGCCGGCAGCATATTCCACGCACCCACCACTCTCTGTGTGAAGAACATACCTCTGACATCTACCCTATACCTTCCTCCAATCACCTTAAAATTATGCCCCCTCGTAATAGTCATTTCCGCCCTGGGAAAAAGTTTCTACTATCCACTCTTATCTATGCCTCTCATCATCTTGTATACCTCTATCAAGGCACCTCTCATCCTTCTTCACTCCAAAGAGAAAAACCCTTCTCCCTTACCCTTTCCTCATAAGACTTGCCCTCCAGTCCAGGCAGCATCCTGGTAAATCTCGTCTGCACCCCCTCTAAAGCTTCCACATCCTTCCTATAATGATGCGATGGTAGGGCATTGGCATGTGTTGTCAAACAGAGAACCCTCGGCGTGCAGGCAAATAATTCCTTGAAAGTGTCATCATGAGTAGACGGGGTGGTGAGTTAGACATTTGGCACACTGACCTTCATCGGTCAGAGCACTGAGTACAGGAGTTGGGACACCATGTTATAGCTGTACAAGACATTGGTTAGGCCAACGTACTGCGCATAATTCTGGTTGCCATGCTTTTACGGAGAAGGAGAGGTTGAATGAGAGAAAATCCCTGATATTCACTTTATAAGTAACAAGTAACAATTTATTTATTTAACTCTAACAGTGAACAAATTAACAGAACTACTAACAACCCGAACAACTCCCCCTGCAACTCTTAACTATTCCCTAACTGAAAAAAATTCTAATGGTATGCTATTCCAATTAACAGAATTCTCACTTATGTAACCCAAGTATATATCAAAGTCCACACAGAATGTGTTTTCCAGAATGCTCTGCCTTCTCCACTATCTCTCCAGTCATAAACTACTTCTCCAGTCATAAATGCCTTTCTTGATCCTGCTGTCAGGGATGTTTTCTCTGTGAAGACTCTTTGTTAGAAGTGCCATGGTACCTCTTATGGATGAGATTGTACTTTCTTAGAGAGCTTAGCAATTTCTTGTGAGAAAGCTAACCAGTGGGGGATGAGGCTACAGGAACTACTGATGTGAGGGCTTTCAAAGGGGAAGAACATCACACACAGACTCACTATACAAAGCTAAGTGCTTATTTCTCAGATGACGGTTCGCTCTCACTGATTTTCAAAAGCCCCCTCCTTATATACCTTGGATAACATATCAATTTTTTTACAATAACATTAGTCCAAGTTTGTCAAAATCATCAAATTTAAACTCAATTGGCTTTCAATTGCTAAGTTTAAACGCATGGTTTACATTAATTGGCTGATTCTAGCTAGTTGCCAAAACATCAAAACAAGATTAAAGTTTCCAATCACACAGCCAATTGGTACAGGTTTCAATTTTAGAATTGGCTATACATCTTCAGCTACATGCAGACTTTTTTTTCCTGTATAAATCTCTAAGCTTAGAAAAGCACTTTATCTTTTTAAGGAGCCACATACTCTATATAACTTCATAACACCTCCCCTCTTAAGTAAAAGAAAGAACGATCATTATGAAAAGAAATAATAGGAACTGCTGATGCTGGAGTCTGAGATAACAAGATACAGAGCAGAATGAACACAGCAGGCCAAGCAGCATCAGAGGAGCAAGAAAGCTGATGTTTCGGGTCTGGAACCTTCTTCAGAAATGGGAGAGGGGAAGGGGGCTTTGAAATAAGTAGAGAGAGAGGGGGAGGCAATGATAGAAGGTGGATAGAGGAGCAGATAGATGGGAGAGAAGACGGACAGATCAAGGAGGTGGGGATGAAGCCAGTAAAGGTGAGTGTAGGTAGAGAGTTGGGATGGGGACTGGTCAGTGAGGAGGGAGGGGCGTGTAGGTGGGAGGGAAGATGGACAGGTCAAGGAGGCAGGGATGAGGCTAGTAGGTAGGAAGTGGGGGTGGGGGTTGGTCAGTGAGGTGGGAGGAGCGGATAGGTGGGAGAAAAGACGAACTGGTCAAGGAGACAGAGGGGAGAAGGGCTGGTCTTGTGATGTGGTCGGGGGAGGGGAGATTTTGAAGCTTGTGAAGTCCACATAGAGACCATTGATCTGCAGGGTTCCCAGGTGGAATATGAAGTGCTGTTCCTCCAGCCTTCGATGGCATCGTTGTGGCACTGGAGGAGGCCCAAGATGGACATGTCATCCAAGGAGTGGGAGGGGGAGTTGAAGTGGTTCGAGACTGGGAGGTGCAGTCGTTTGTCACGAACCGAGCGTAGGTGTTCCACAAAGCGGTCCCCAAGCCTCCGCTTGGTCTCCCCGATGTAGAGCATGCCACATTGGGAACAGCGGATACAATAGACCACATTAGTGCATGTGCAGGTGAATATCTGTTTAATGTGGAAGGTTTTCTTGGGGCCTGGGATGGGGGTGAAGGGGGAGGTGTAGGGGCAGGTGTAGCACTTCCTGCGGTTGCAGGGAAAAATGCCGGGGGTGGTGGGGCTAGTGGGGAGTGTGGAGCAGACAAGGGAGTCGTGGAGAGAGCGGTCCCTCCAAAAGGCAGGTAAGGGTGGGGAGGGAAATACATCCTTGGTAGTGAGGTCAGATTGCTGGTGGCAGAAGTGGCGGAGAATGATGCGTTGGATCCGGAGGTTGATGGGGTAATATGTGAGGATGAGGGGGACTATGTTTTGGTTGTTATTGTGGGCAGGGGGTGTGAGGGCTTAGTTACGGGAAATGCGAGAGATGCAGTGGAGGGCGTTTTCGACCACTGTGGAGAGGAAGTTGCGGTCCTTGAAAAACTAGGAAATCTGGGATGTCTGGGAGCGGAACGCCTCATCTTGGGAGCAGATGCAGCAGAGGCGAAGGAATTGTGAATAGGGGATGGCATTCTTGCAGGAAGGTGGGTGGGAGGAGGTGTATTCTAGGTAGCTGTGGGAGACGGTAGGCTTGAAATAGATGCCAGTTTCCAGGTGGTTATCAGAGATGGAGACAGAGAGGTTCAGGAAGGAGAGCGAGGTATCAGAGATGGTCCAGGTGAACTTAAGGTTGGGGTGGAAGGTGTTAGTAAAGAGGATGAACTGTTCGAGCTCCTTGTGGGAGCACGAGGCGGTGCCAATACAGTCATCAATATAACGGAGGAAGAGGTGGGGGATGGGTCCAGTGTAGCTGCAGAAGAGGGACTATTCCATGTATCCTACAAAGAGGCAGGCATAGCTTGAGCCTATGCGGGTACCCATGGCAACCCCCTTTGTCTGTAGGAAGTGGGAGGAGTCGAAGGAGAAGTTGTTAAGGGTAAGGATGAGTTTGGTTAGACGGATAAGGGTGTCCATGGAGGGGACTGGTCAGCCCTTGGGGAGAGGAAGAAGCGGAGGGCTTTTAGGCAATCTGCTTTCTGCTTGGGGAATGCATCATTATGAAAAGATGCCTCCATTCTTTTAAAATCTTAACACCATTATTGTGAGATACATAGGTAAGTAAACTAAAGTTACACCCTTCATACTAATTCTGCATGCATATATAACAATGGACCAGTTCTATCTTATCTACACATTTTCTTTTACACCTCTGATTACGCATCTACAATAACATTTGTATGATCTGTAACATGTGCAATCTGTAAATTAAAAGTCTGTAACATAAGACTTCAATGAAATAGTCTCATATTCTTGTCCTTAAATCTTCCCAAAGAGGTGAGAGGATTGTGATCTATATACAACCATCTCCAAAACATTGTTTGTAACATAAACATTAAAATGTTGTAAAGCCAGTACCAAACTCAATAACTCTTTTCAATGATGGAGTATTTTCTCTGGTGGATTCTGAGTTTCTTTGAAAAATAACCAATCAGCCTTTCAATTCTGCCATTATCCTCATGTATCAACACAGCTCCAACCCCTACATTGCTGGCATTGATAACGACTTTAAAAGGGTTTCAAGAAATTTGGTGTGGCTAAAACTGGTGCAGTGGTTAACATGGCTGTTTAATTCTCAAATGCCTCCTGGCATTGTTCTGTCCACTAAAATTTTATGCTCTTCTTTAGCCAATCCGTCAGCAGTGCCATCACGCTACTAAAGTTTGGTACAAACTTCCAGTAGAATCCGTTCAGTCCTAAAAATCAAAGTACCTCTTTCTTCGAGGATGGTCTTAGAACTTCTTCGATGGCCCTCAACTTCACATTCCTCAGGGTCATCTTTCCATGTCCAATGTTGTGTCCCAAGAACATCACTTCTGCCTTTGCAGATTCAGTTTTTGCTAAATTTATAGCCAGTTTTGCCTTCCAAAGTCTTTCAAAGAGCTCTGCCAAATGCATCATATGATCTTTCCATGAATAGCTAAAGATCACTATGTAATCTATCTGGGTGGCACAATTAGTTAATCCTGCCACAACTCTGTTCTTAAGTCTTTGAAATGTGGCTGGTGCATTCTTCATTTCGAAGGACATTACTTTAAATTGATACAGGCCATTTGGGGTTACAAGAGCAGAAACTTCTTTCGCTGTCTGCAACAAAGGTACTTGCCAATAACCACAAAGTAAGTCTAACTTTGTGATGTAAGTGGCTTGTCCAACTTTTCCACACAGTCCTCCAGACTTGGAATTGGGTATGACTCCAATTTAGTTATGGCATTGACCTTCCAATAATCCAGGTAGACTCATTGAGTACCATTGTGTTTAGGAACCAACACGATTGACAAACTCCACTCGTTTTGACTCAGCTCAATGATGTCTTCTTGGAGTATTACTTTCACTTCCTTCTGTACCTGTGTGGCTTTGAGAGGATTAAGCCTGTCGAGGTTTTTTTTTATCAGAACAGAATTCCCTACTTCAACCTCATGTACTATCATATCAGTCCTCCCATTCTATTCCTACATATTGCTGCAACAAGACTTTCAATTCAGTTCTCTGTTCCTGAGACAGATAGCTCATTATCCTACCCCATTCTCCAAGGGCTTCCCCATTATTTAACTTATTTTGAGGCACATCAAAGTCCAAATCATTTGGTTTTGATTCCTCATTCTGAGGCATAGTAACTACTACTGATTCTCTGGTTCCCCGAACTTGTCATAGTAAGGTTTTGGCATAGTCACATGACATACCCCATAAGGTTTTTTCCTATCTGGCATCTTTACCAAATAATTCACCTGACTTAACTGCTTCTCAATCTGATAAGGACCACTAAACCTTGCTTTGAAGGGATCTCCTGCCACTGGTAACAGCACCAATACTTTATCCCCATGGCCAAACGTACGAATTTTAGATTTCTTAGCTGCTTCTTGCTTCATTAGATGCAGTGCCACCTTCATATGTTGTCTAGCTAATTCACCTACTCTGTTTAATCTTTCTCTCATCTCAGATACATAGCCCAACTGTGGGATCTCTGACTTCAGATCTATCAACTTTTCCTTAATTGTTGTTAAAGGCCCTCCTCCTTTATGTCTGAATATCAATTGAAATGGAGTTGACTAAGTCGGTTCATTTGGGGTATCTCTAATTGCAAATAATATAAATGGGATAGCTTTATCCCAGTCATTTGGGTAATCCTGGCAATAAGCCCTCAGCATGGTCTTTAGGGTCTGATGCCACCTTTCCAATGCTCCCTGGGATTGAGGATGGTCCGCACTTGATTTAAAGTGTTGGATGCCTTAAGTATCCATGTCCTCCTTAAATAGTTTAGCAGTAAAATTGGACTCCTGGTCTGACTGAATCTCCCTGGGTTGTCCATAACAGGTAAAGAAAGCAAAAACTCCTCCACAACCATTTTTGCCTTAACATTCCATAATGGAATTGCCTCCAGAGACATGGTAGACACATCCGTTATGGTTAGCAAATACTGGTTTCCCACTTTTGGTTTTAGGGGACCTACACAATCAATCATGCCCCATGTTCAATTGTGGGAATTGGCATCAAAGCTGCTGGTTTTATTGCTGCCTGTGGCATTCCTACCATCTGACACGTACGACAGGTGTGGCAAAATTCATCCACATCTTTATGTAATCCAGGCCAATAGAAATGCTTTTGTATCTTAGCCTGAGTCTTCCTCACTCCTAGATGACTTCCTACAGGTAATTCATGTGCTACCCACAATGCTTCCTGTCTCTATTCTAATGGCACAACAATCTGGTAAACTGACCCCGCTTTTCTCCTCTGCACTAACCTGCTGCAGTCTCCATTTCCTCCTTGGGATTCTATCCTCAAGATTTGGGAATACATTCTGATTCCTTTTTTGTGTAGGCTTTATTATATAAACCTTGTATTGCCCCATCATCAGAACTAAACACTGCTGCCTGATCCTCTATGTGTTCAGGTTTTTCCTTTACCATTTCATCAAACAGGGTGTCAGCTAACAGGACCTCAACTCCTTTGTTTCTCTCTTTTGTTTTCCCTTCTTATTTTAACTTATGAATGTGGGATCTTGTTACCACACAGTCTTGAAAAATTCCAGGGTATTTTTCTTTTAGCTCCCCAGTTCCCTGGTTTTCCTTCAGCTTCTCCACTACAAGCGGCATCATTCCCCAAGTTCTGAGGAAGGGTCACTGGACCCAAAACATTAACTCTGATTTTTTTCTTCACAGACGCTGCCAGATCTGCTGAGTTTTTCCAGCAACTTCTGTTTTTACTCCTACCTTTGATCCTGCTAGGTGGCTTCCAAGAACAAACTGTATTCCTGGAATAGACACTCTTTCAATCACTCTTACTGTCACTTCCCCAGTCTTGATTGGACTTTCCAACCTGATTTTACACAGGGAATCACTAAATCTCTCTCCATTTATCCCACTGATTACCACAGTCTCGGGTAACATTTCAGAAAAAGTGCAAGTGCTTACATCTCTTACTACTAGACACTGGTTAGCTCCCATATCTCCCAATATTCTAACTACCTTCTCGCGCTGTTCTTCCTGAGTAAACCTTACCCACAGAGGTGAAGTCTTTGTAGAGATTGGGCACCATCTTATCATCCAGCCTGTGTCTAGGCTGCGCACTCTCCTGCAGCTCTTCAACTTCTTTTGGGATTTCCTTCACTACCTCAACTAATCTCATTGGTTTAGCTTCTTTTACCACATCTTTTTCCCAGTGTCTTTCTTAAACCAGCAGCATTGTGACTTTATGTGTCCCACTCCATTACAATGAAAATACCTGAAACCTTTCACCTTCTTTTCACCCTCTTGGGTTTCTTTTTTCACCTGTGGTAAACTGTTCCACGTCTGATTTGCTTTTTGTTTTTCATTGAAGGATCTCCCTTTTTCCCAATTTCTATCCCTCACGGAATGAAATTGCTGTCGGCAGCTCAACTTCAATTTATGCACCATCTCTGCAGCTCTTCTCGCTGTTTGAACTTTCTGTTCCTCGACATGAGTTCTAATCATTTCTGGAAGTGAGTTTTTAAACTCCTCCAGCAGAATAATCTCTCTAAGATGTGTCTTTTATATCTTTAATGCTCTCACCCGCCTATCGATGTTGCTATGTTTAATTCTTTCGCATTGAACATAAGTCTGACCTGGTTCCTTCCTTATATTTCTGAACTGTTGTCTATATGCTTCTGCTGCCAAATCATAGGTGCTCAAAATAGCCTATTTAACACCTTCATAATCTCTTGACACCTTATCTGACAGCACTGCAAATACCTCACTAGCCCTGCCTGCCAATTTTGTCTGAATTAACATTACTCATAATGCCTTTGGCCAATTTATCTGTCTAGCCAGTCTCTCAAAGGAAGTGAAAAAGGCTTTTTCATCAAATTTTGGTAATGTTTTGACATATTTGTACGTATCCTACCAGCCTTTGGCTGCAATGGGTCTGCTCATTATCATTCTCCTCCTCATTAAACCTATCTTCTACCCTCATTTCCATCCTTTTACATCAGCTATCTAGTTTAATTTGCAACTTCTGAAGTTCAAACTCTCTTACCCCTCTCTTCTCTCTCTTTTCCCCTTTCTTCTCTCTTTTTTTCCTTTTGTTCAGCCAGAGCAATTCTTTTCTTGTTCCTCTGCTTTTAACTGTAATTCAAACTGTTTCAGTTCCCTTTCTTCCTCTTCTGCCCTGGCTCTTCTTTCTTTTTCGCTTTCTTCTAAGTCCAATTGTCTAATTTTCAATCTAAGTTTTTCTAACATATTGCACTTGCCTGTTTCTCTGATACACCTAAATGCTTGACCAACTCCTTCCAATTTTAGCTTTCCTCTTATCCCTAGTTAAACTCAATTCTAGCCTGGTTGCTAAGTCTAAAAGCATATCCCTCCTCTATTTTTCTAAACTTTTTTCTGGCAAATTCGGGAAGCATCTTCAAATCCCAGAACCTCTTTAGCAATTTTAAGAGCCATTTCCCTCACTTTTGATTTAACCAACCACAAGTAACCAAAATTAAATAGATTTTTCCCACCTCCATTTTATTTAAAGATCTAGGAAACTAATCCCCAAGTGTGTTTAAATCTGTCCAGATCTGTTCAGATCTGCTCACACCCCGAACACAAGCCGGCTAGATCCCAGTCTTGAGCGCCTAAACTTTTATGGAGAAAAGGATTTTAAGTGAAAGAAAATCCCTGATATTCAGTTTATAAGTAACAAGAAACAATTTATTTATTTAACCCTAACAATGAACAAATTAACAGAATTACTAACAATGTGAACAATTCCCCCAACACGTAACTATTCCCTAACTGAACAAATTTCTACTGGTATACTATTCCAATAAACACAAGTCACTCCTATATAATCCAAGCAGTAAGAAAAAAAAATTAAAACTTAGTCTTTCAAAGTCCACACAGAATGTGTCTTCTAGAATGCTCTGCCTTCTCCACTGTCTCTCCAGTCATAAACACCCTTCTTCTGCTGATCCTGCTGTTAGGGATGTTTTCTCTGTGAAGACTCTTTGTTAGAAGTGCTGTGGTACCTTTTATGGATGAGATGGCGCTTTCTTAGAGAGTTTAGCAATTTCTTGTGAGAGCTGGGTGCTTATTTCTCAGATGGTGTTTCGCTCTCACACCATTTTCAAAAACCCTCTCCTTATATACCTTGGATGACATATCAATTTTCTTACAATTGCATTGGTCCGAGTTTGTCAAAATCATCAGATTTAAATTTAATTGGCTTTCAATCGCTAAGAGGTTGGTTTAAATTAATTGGCTGATCCCAGCTAGTTGCCAAAACATCAAAAAAAAGCCTAAAGTTTCCAATTACACAGCCAATTGATACATGTTTCAATTTTGGAACTGGCTGTACATCTTCAGCTACACGTAGACACTTTTTTTCTGTATAAATCTCTAAGCTTAGAAAAACACTTTATCTCTTAAAGGAACCACACACTCTACACAACTTTATAACAGGAAAGATGTTATTAAACTGGAAAATGTACAAAAAAGATTTACAAGGATGTTACTGAGACTGGAGGTTTTGAGTTATAAGGAGAGGCCGGAAAGACTGGGATTTTTCTTCCCTGGAGTACAAGAGGATGAGGTGCGACCTTATAAAGGTTTATAAAATCATGATGGGCATAGATAATGTGAATAACCAAGGTCTTTTCCACAGGGTGGGGAAGTCCAAAACTAAAGGGTATAGGTTTAAGGTGAGAGGGGGAAAAAATTTAATGGGACCTGAGGGGCAACATTTTCACGCAGAGGATGGTGCATGTATGGAATGAGCTGCCAGATGAAGTGGTGGAGGCTGGTACAATTACAACATTTAAAAGGCATCTGGATGGGTACATGTATAGGAAAGGTTTAGAAGGGTATGGGCTAAATGCTGGCAAATGGGACTAGGTTAATGTAGGATATCTGGTTGGCATGGATGAGTTGGGCCGAAGGGTCTGCTTCCATGCTGCATAACTCTATGACTCTAAGTTGAACAAAGAGGAGACCCATCAGTTAGCATTTATCCTTGTAGCTCAACCAACAGTGTAGAGTGTGAAGGAAAGAGAAGTGTTTCGATGAAGAAGAAATGGGGAATTCTTGGAAGGTTTTAGTAATGTCCAAGTTGAGATCAGATACAGTAAATAAAGAATATTAATAAATGAAAGAAATTGAAGGTGTAATCAGAGGAACAGATACCGTTCTTTGCACCAAAGCCAGACAGTGCTGATACCTGTGATAACAAGGTGTGGTGCTGGATGAACACAGCAGGCCAAGCAGCATCATAGGAGCAGGAAAGCTTGACGTTTCGGGCCTAGACCCTTCAACAGAAAAAAAAAAAAAAGGGTCGCTTTTCAAACCAGAAGCCTGTGAC
>JAHRHZ010000105.1:5147994-5159361 GCA_024137785.1 Ginglymostoma cirratum
GTCACAGGCTTCTGGTTTGAAAAGCGACCCTTTTTTTTTTTTTTCTGTTGAAGGGTCTAGGCCCGAAACGTCAAGCTTTCCTGCTCCTATGATGCTGCTTGGCCTGCTGTGTTCATCCAGCACCACACCTTGTTATCTCGGATCTCCAGCATCTGCAGTACCTATTATCTCTAGTGCTGATACCTGTGTTGCTTACCTGGTGCCAAGGTTCAGCACATCTTTTCTGGCCTGGAGAGAAACTTGGTAGTGGGAGGGGAAGGATTCATTTGTCATGGTCCACATAGGTACTAATGACCCATATTGAACTAGGAAAGAGGTTGTGCTAAGGGATTACAAGTAGCTCAGGGTTGAATTGAAAAGCAAGTCCACAAAGGTAATAATCTCCATCTTATTACCCGATTACAAATCATTTTAGGGTAAATAAGATTAGAGAGTGAAATGTGTGGCTCAAGGACAGGTATGGGAAAAATGGGTTCCAATTTATAGATCACTGGAGACCAGTACTGAGGAAAGAGAGAGAGAGACCCATTAGATGGGTTTCATTTGAACCATCTGGGGCCAGCAGTTTGAATCATATAACAAGGGTTTACATAGAAATTTAAACTGATTATTTGGTGGAACGGTGAAAGGCAATTTAATAAATCAAAAATAAACGAAAGATCAGAGGTGCAGGGTAGCGAAGAGGCAAATGGTAGTCAAGGTCTGTCAGGAATTGGTAGAAAATATATGCAGAATTGTATCGCAGAAATTAGATAATAACTGTAAAAAGTAAAAGCTTAATCTGAATGCACACAGCAGTTGTAACAAGATAGAAGAGTTGACAGCATCTCATTGATATAAATAGAAACAAATAGATACAACTTGATAGCTATTACAGAGACGTGGTTGTGAAGTGACCAGGACTGGGAACTCAATTTTCAAGGGTATTTTATGTTCCGGAAGAATAGGGAAAAAGGAAAAGTAGGAAGGTTAGATTTATTAATAACGGAAGGTATTAGTATAGTGGTAAGTACAGGTAGAAGTGCAGTTGGAGCCAGTTTGGGTGGAAATATGGTACAACAAGGGAAAGAAGTCATGGTGGGAGTTGTCGAGAGGCCTCCAAAAGAGTTGCCTCACTGTAGAACAAAGTACAAATTGGGAAATATTGGAGGTTTGTAAGAACAATGCTACAATTGTCATGCATGGTTTCAATCTTCATATTGACTGGACAAATGAGATGGGCAAGTGCAACATGGAAGACAAATTTGTAGAGTGCATCAGGGATTTTTTCTTGGAAGTATGTTGCAGAATCCACTTCTAAAGTAGCTGTTTTAGATTTAGTAATGTGTAATGCGGTAGGATTAATAAAAGATTTTGTAATTAAGCGTCCTCTCGGGATTAGAGATTGCAACATGGTATAAATTCAAATTCAGTTTGAGGACAGCAACTCATGTCTCAAACTAGTGCCCTCAAATAAAGGCAGTCATTGAGTTATGAAGAAAGAGTTGTCTAAAGTGGTCTGGTAAAATAGACTAAGGGACAAATCACTGGATAATCATAGGCTGACATTTTAGTGAAGACTGATTCTAGTCAAAATGAAGGACCTGATGAGAAAAATGAACCATCAGTGGGGGTTAACAAAGGTAGCCAAGGAGAATCAAAAACTAAAGCTTACAAAGCAGCGAAAACTCCCAGTACATCAAAGGATTGGGAACTTTTTAGGAAGCAGCAGTTGATGACTAAACATTGTCCAAGAGGGAGAAAATTGTTTATGGAAGTAAATTGGCAAGAAATATAAAAAACAAAAAAAAAGGTTCTACAGCTATATAAAAGGAGTCACTACAGGAAGTGTAGGGCCCTTGGAGGATGCAACTGAGAAAGTCCTAATGGGGAACAGTAAATAATAGATCATTTAAATTAGTATTTTGTATCAGCCTTCATGGTGCAGAACACTATAAACATCCTAAAGATAACAGATAAGCAAGGTGCTAATGGGATGTAAAGTTTTGTAACAGTTTGTCACAACGGACAAAGTATTTGACAAACTAATTGGACTAAACATAGACAAGTTACCAGGACCTGATGGCCTGTACCCAAGGATTTTAAAGAATGTGGTTGCAGAGATAAAGCAGACACTGGTTGAAATATTCCACTACTTACTGGATTTTGGAGGGTTCCAGCAGATTGGAAAACTGTTAATGTGATGCCCCCATTTAAGAAAGGAGGGAGACAGAATGCAGAAAACTATAGGCCAATTGACCTTACATCTGATGCTGGTGAAGTGCTGGAGTCCATTATTAAGAAAGAAAACACAGGTCACTTTGAAAAGCTTATTGCAATCAAATAGAGTCAGATTATTTTGTGAAAGGGAAACCATGTTTCTCAATTTGCTAGAGATCCTTCTCTGTACAACAAAAAGAGTTGATAATCAGGAACCAGTAGATGTCTATTTGGATTTTCAGAAAGCATTTAATAAGGTGCTACATAAAAAGTTATTGCAATAAGATGGTAACGGGGTAATGTGTTAGCATGGACTGAGAACTGGTTAACATACAGAAGACAGAGAGTTGAGATTAATGGGTCTTTTTCAGGTTGGAGTGATGTAACTAGTGGAACACCACAATACTCAGTCCGAGGGCCTCAATTATTTAATATGTATTTATGGCTTGGAGGTGTGGACAGTGTAATGTACCCAAATTTGCTGACAATACAAAAATTGGTGAGAAGGCATGTTGTGATAAGGACATGAAGAATCTGCAACGGGATAATCCAAAAACTTGACAGATAGAGTTTAATGTAGGGAAGTGTGACACCAGCTTTGCTGGGAAGAATCAAAGACAGACTTAATCAAATGGAGATAGATTTCACAGAGTGCAGCGCAGAGGGATTAAGATGTTCTTCTGAATGAGACAAAAAAACTTCAGCATGTAGGTACAGCAAGTAGTTAAGAAGGGAAAGCAGTTTTATACTTTATTGCTGGGGGTTGGAGTTTAAAATTAAGAGGTATTGTTACAGCGGTACAGGGTGTTGGTAAGGCTGTACCCAGAGTACTGTGTACAGTTTTGGTCCCTGTATTTACAGAAGGATGTTGTGGCATTGGGAGTATTTCAAAAGAGATTCACAAGGCTGAATCCTGGGATGAAGGGGTTGACTTATTGAGAATAAGTAAACAGGTTAGACCCTAATTCATTAGAGTTTAGGAGAATAAGGTGCAAACTTATTGAAACATACAAGATTCTGAGGGGCTTGAGCGGGTAGATATTGTGAAGATGTTATAAGTGAGAGAAGCTCCAACTAGGGGACACAGATACAGAATAAAGAGCAAAGAATCACTTGTTTAAAACTGAGGGATAGCAGAGTGATTTCTTTTCCCCAAGGATAGTGAATGTCTTGAATTCTGTACTCCAGAGAGTCGTGGAGACTAGGTTACTGAATGTATTTAAACAGGAGGTAGACAGATTTTTGAAATATCAAGGAGTTGACTGCTTTGAGGAGCTGGCATAAAAGAAGAATTGAGGCCTGGGGTAGACATTGAATGGCAGAACAGAATGGCTTATTCCGGCTCCTGTTTCTTATGTTGTTATGTAATCGTTGACCCTAAATCCACTTTCCTGTTTGATTCCTATATTCCTTGATTCACTTAGATTCCAAGGAACAATCAAACAATCGGACTCTATGTGAATACACTTAGCAGCTGAACATCCACAAATCTTTGGGTTAGAGAATTCCAAAGATTCAGAACTCTATGAATGAAGGCAGAGGGATGTCATAGTCTTGTATTCCTGAGAAAGAATAACCAATTATAAATTTGACAGAAGGAAATTACAAAATTTTTCCTCACTGGTTGTAATTAATAGCTCATATATAAGGCATTTTATGGCAGGGGATAGAAGGATGTTGGTACTGATCTCCTCTCATAGTGCCGCTTGACAGCTGATCTTTAGAATTGACTAATTGACAGTTAGCTTGCAGCAATTACTAATCTCTTTTAATTATTATACCAGCACCATTGTCAACTGAAGCAAGACAGCAGCATATGAAAAGTAGCAACAAAAAAAACTCTAATACAAAAACAATCAAAATGTAATTATGCAGAGGTAATTTTACCAAGAATTCCTATTGTGCAGGAAATTAAGAATCTGTATTTTTAGCTTGAGATGCTATTGATATAACCTAGAGCAATGGACTGTTTCCAATAAGAAAGGTTTCTTCTGTGATTGTGTGTGAATCAAATTTGCACAGACAATGTAATGAAGCAAATGGTTACGCAAAACCTTACATTTTTATTTTTCACCTGTTGTGGAGATGGAGATAAATTGAAAAATGAATATTCTGATTATTCTTTAAGATGACAGGCAGAATACTGTCCTTAAATTGCCCCATTGGGAGAGGGGGAGGAGGTTTTGGCATTAATGACTCACAACTTATCATTAAGTAGAAGAAGATCAGTGCATTAGTGAAAGGATGTTTGTCTGCAAAAGGGAAAGCATGAGGGAGTCGTATACTACACAGTAATAA
The DNA here is from genome assembly GCA_024137785.1 of Ginglymostoma cirratum. Lineage (NCBI taxonomy): Eukaryota > Metazoa > Chordata > Chondrichthyes > Orectolobiformes > Ginglymostomatidae > Ginglymostoma > Ginglymostoma cirratum. The sequence continues at coordinate 5,152,492 of JAHRHZ010000105.1, forward strand.
ATGTCATTGCTCACTTAAACAGTGTATGTGAATGATATTAATTCAATGCCTCAGCTTTTCCATTTGCCAATTGGTCTTATTTAAACTATTGTGCGGCAGTAGGTACCTGGTACATCTTTATTAATTTATTTTATGACAATAATTTCACTTGGAATGGTCAGGATTTCCATTAAAATTAATTTTAAAGAAGTATTCTTTTATTGAAAACAGTCAACAGCATGAGGTTAGATTTGTCAGTTTAAATCTTTATGGAAGGGCCCACGTGGTAGGCCCATCCTTGGGACCAGAAGACACGATTCAAATACCACCTGCTCCAGAGATGTGCAATAACATCCGACCCATTTCTCACACTTCCGGTCTCACCCATCTCTTCCCTCCTGCAATAGCAATAGGGTTCCCCTTGTCCCTTGACCTAACATGCCACCAGCATCCGCATCCAGAAGATTATCAGTCACCATTTCTGCCACCTCCAGCGAGATGCCACCACCAGAAATATATTCCCCTCCCCTCCCTTGTCCACCTTCTGCAGGGACTGTTCCCTCCAGGATACCCCGATCCACTCTTCCTTCACTCCTAACACCTCCCCACAGTCCCACAGCACCTTCCCCTGCCACCACTGAAGGTGTAACACCTGCCCATTCACCTCCTCCCTCCACAGTATCCAAGAGCCCAATGTAGTCTCCTCTATTTTGGGGAATTGAAGCCTAAACTGGTTGACTGCTTCGCAGAACATCTATGTTCTGCCCACAAAAAAGACCCTGAGCTTCCAGTTGCCTGCCACGTTAACACACCATCCTGTTCCCTGGCCAACATCTCTGTCTCAGGCTTGCTGCAGTGCTCTAGCGAAGCTCAGCGCAATCTGGAACAACAACCCCTCATTTTCCATTTGGGGACCCTGCAGCCCTCCAGACCAAATATTGAGTTCAATAATTTTAGGGCCTGAGGTCTCCAATTTCCTCGCCCCCCTACCCCATACACCAGGCCTTGTTGTCACATCGCCTGCCACACACCCTACCTATTGTTAGCCACTGACAGTCTCCACTAACAGCTATTCACCCTCCTAGACAGATTATTATCAACTCCTTTGTCTGTCCAACTGTTCTTCTCTTTCTTTGGGCTCTATCCCCACCTATTATTTATTCCTTACTCCCCTCCCTCATTCCCATCTTCTGCAAGTAAACTGGCATTTTCCTAGCTACCATCAGTTCTGAGGAAGAGTCAACAAACCTGAAACGTTAACTCTGATTTTTCTCCACAGATGCTGCCAGACCTGCTGAGCTTTCCCAGCAACTTCTGTTTTTGTTCCTGATTTAAAGCATTCGCAGTTCTTTTGGTTTTCAAGTAGATATTTTACTTGCTCTTCTTGGCGCGTTGTGCTGTGAAGTGATGTGGGTAAGTGCAGCCACATGCCTGCAACAAGACACAAAGTGAGTGAAGATGTATAAAGTACAATAACAGAGGGAGAGTTACCCAATGTTATAATTCATGTTTCACTTCTCATAGTCATTGTTAGAACAGTATTAATTTCATAGAAGCACACAGAGTCTAATGTACTGTAACCAAGCCATTTGGCACAACTGAAGCATGCTGGGTGAATGCGCCACATGAGTTTCCTTCCACCCCCTTCAATTAGTCCTATCAGCATATACTATTCTTCCTCATTTAGTTATCTAACTTACCATAAATGCATCTGTGTTATTCACCTAAACTGGTCTTGTTCTGCCTGTTCCACACACTGGGATTTTTCATGAAGTTTCTCCTGAATTCCATATTGTATATATTAGTAATTACCTTCAGTTTATAATGCTTACTTCTGGTCTTCCTCTCCTCAAGTGGAAACATCTTGGAAAATAAAAGCACATGGTGTTGGGTGCCATATTGAAATGCATACAAGATTGGACAGCTAACAGAAAGTAGAGTAGGAATAAATGGGTCTTTTTAAGGCTGAAGAAAAACACAAGAAGCATATTATCAAAATGGTGAGAGGTTGCAGAGCTCTGGTATTTAGAGGGATCTGGGTGTCCTAATGCATGTGTGGCAGAACATTAGAATGTAGGTACAGCTGGTAATCAGGAAAGCTAACAGAATATTATGTTCTATTGCAGGAGCAATTAAATTGTGCAGGAAAGTTATGCTTCAGTTTACATGGTATTGGTGAGACCACACCTGGAATACTGTGCACAGGACTGGTCACCAGACTTATGGAAGGATGTTAATGCATTGGAAGCAGTTCATAAAAGGTTTACTCGACTAATCCCAGGAATGAATGGATTGCCTTATAAGGAAAGGCTAGACAGGCAAGGCCTGTATTCTCTGGAGTTTAGATGAGTCAGAGGTGACTTAATTGTAACATATAACATCCTGAGGGGACTTGATTGGGTGGATGTAGAAAGGGTGTTTCTACTTGTGCAAGAACTTAGAATTAGGGGTAATGATTTAAAAATAATATGATGCCCATTTAAGACGGAGATGACTAAAAATGTTTGCTCCCAGAAAGACGTAGGTCTTTGGAATTCCCTTCCTCAAAAGGCAGTGGATGGAGAATATTTAATTTATATTTAAGGCAGAGGTAGATAGATCAAAGGGGTTGAAAAATTGTCAGGGCTATGCAATAATGTACATTGAGGTTAAAATCAGTTCAGCTATGACCTTAGTGAACGGTTGAATGGCTGGATGGTCTATTTTTATTCCTTATTCAATCAGTCTTGCAAATTGTACTTGCACCCTCTCGAGTAGCTTTTTTCTACATTATATTCACTACGCAGACCACTCGAAGTGTGGTCTAACCAAGATTCTACACCTGATTTAATATTACATCTCTGCTTTCAATTCTATCCGTCCAGAAATAAATTTTTTTTAATGGTTCTATTAAACTCTGTTGCCAATTCTTGTTTATCTGTGCCCCAAGATCCCTTTGCTTCTTTACCCCAATTAGACACAGCAGTCTCAAAAACAGACGACACCTTTGCACGTTATCTGGGAGAGGATGGATTTAAGTGTATGGATATAGGTTGAAGGAAGGAAAACTGTAATGAGTGTTACTGTTAATCTGGAATTAACTGAATTCAATCACTTTGAGATTAAAACAAGATATACCTTATAGAAGAAAACTGTGGATCCATCAGTGGCACAATAAGCATGTATTTAATTTTTGTATAATTTCCAAAGATTAATAATATGTCCTATTGTTAAAACAGTCTATTCTATTGAGTTTTAAAATTTTACCCCCTCCCTCCAGGAAAACATCAGGGTACAGATGAAGAAACGTTCAGAAGCAGGAAGTTCTTATGATTTGAAATGTACGAACTGAAATGTGGTAGAAGAAGACCCAATAGTAATTTTCAAAAAGGAATTGCATAAATATTTAAAAAGTATAATTTTGCTTGTAGCAAAAGTTATAGAGCAGGAGAGTGGAATTTATTCGACAGAGTTTACAAAGTGCTGGCAGAGGCACAATGGGTCAAATGGTCTCCATTTGTGTTTTAAGGTTCTTTGAATCTAAGATTTTAACTTATTTTTTAATTGGATAAAAGAGACAGGGAAGAGCTGCAACCTAGAAATTAATATAGTGATAAAAACACATAATGTAGATTCAGGCTTGTTATTTAATTTGAACTGAGTACAAAATTAGGTGATGGAGTATGAAATTGAAATGCTGCTAATAACAATTGAAATTAAAAAAGGGAACTTTACATTCATACCCATCTTGATACAAGCATGTAGAATTTGATCCCAGCTGATTTGTTCATGTGGGTCAATTTAGAAAGTAGAGCAGGTAAATGCCTTATTAGGATAAGTACTGGATACGTAGTTATGCATAATTTAATTCTCTTGAACTGCATAACCAATAGTTCAGCCATGCAAGAGAACGAATGTTGGTTTCAAAGTCATACAAACTTCAGTAAGAAGATGATTTATCCAGCAAGATGTGGAAGATATCAAACAGGCATGTACATACCAGTTGATAGTTGGAAGCTCAAAATGAAGATCAAAATACAGGAAAAAAAGGATATGCTTTACAAGATGGCTACAGAATAGGACACTCCAGATGGTACTCATCTGCTCCGTCTGTTCCTTTTCTCTTTTTTCTTCTCTCTCATGTCTTTTTCCTGTTCTGCCAGTGGCTCGGAGCAGAATGGGAGCGGCAGTGGAGCGGAGATGGGGTGGAGACGGTGGCCCAGAACAGAGTGGGGCCAGTAGCCCAGAATGGAGTGGGGAAGGTAGCCAACAGCCTGGAGCAGAGCGGGGGTGGCCAGTGGATTGGAGTGTGGGGTGGGGACAGCAGCCAGCAGCCTACAGCAGAATTGGGGAGTCCAGAAGTCAGCGGGTCTGGAGCAGACTGGGGATGGCAGCCAACAGGCCAGAGCAGAACAGGGGCGGCCGGCGGCCAGCGGCCTGGAGCAGAGTGGGAAAGGCCAGTGGCCTGGAGTGAAATAGAGATGGTCAGTGGCCTAGAGCGAAATGGGGATGGCCAGCAGTCCAGAGTGAAGATGGCACTAGTCGGGAACTGGTGGAGCCCAGGCAGACCAGGTGGGAACCCTTGTAGAAAGTCTGTAATGTCTATCTTTTTAAACGTATTTCTTATTTTCCTAACTTATACTGTGTATATCTTTGGTGTAGTGTAACCTTTTTTCTTTATTTTCTCTAATTTTGTACCTAAGATTTGTTCCTAGATACGTTGTACCTAAGATGGCAACATTGTTGGCAACATTTCACTGTACTCCTGTTCTTTTGTAACTTGAGTACATGTGTCAATAAACCTAAATCTAATTCTAAAAAAAGCTTAGTGGTATGTCTCCAGGCAATCCTGGGACTCTGTTCTCCAGAAAACTTTGAATCTTCACATTAATGATCTTGCATTTAAATACTTTTATACTCCAGATTGAAGAAGAGCAATGGAAAGGTACAAGATTTGCCCAGCAATATTGATTTAAATTTCTCGAGGAGGGGACTATGTGTGTAGTTAAGGATAGTGCAGTTGATGTAATCTACATGGACTTCAATAATTCTTTTTACAAGGTGTCTCATTGCAGGTTGTTTAAAAAGTTAAAGCCAATGGGATTTGAGGCTTTCAGTTTCTTATGTTTTACACCTATCAGTACTTCGAGTCATAGAGTCAAACAGCAGAAAAACAGACCCTATGGTCCAACTTGTCTGTGCCAGCCAGATAGCCTAAACTGATCTAGTGCCATTTGCCAGCGTTGGCCCATATCCTTCTAAAGCCTTCTAATTCAATGTAACCATCCAGATGCCTTTTAAATTGTACTCGTCTCTATAATCTCTTCTGGCAGCTCTTTCCATACACATATCACCCTCTGCGTGAAAAAGTTGCCCCTCAAGTCCCTTTAAAACTTTTCCCCTCTCACCTTAAACCTATGCCCCCTAGTTATAGGCTTCCCTACCCTGGAGAAAAGAACTTGGGTATTCACCCTATACAGGCCCTTCATGATTTTTTAAACCTCTGTAAGGTCACCCCTCAGCCTCCGAGGCTGCCTGGAAAAAAAACCTCCAACCTATTCAGCTTCTCACTACAGCTCAAACCCTCCAATCCCTGCAACATCCTTGTAAATCTTTTCTAAACGCTTTCAAGCTTAACATCTTTCCTACAGCAGGGAAGCCAGAATTGAATGCAGTATTCTAAAAGAGGCCTCACCAATGTCCTGTACAGCTGCAAAATGATGTCCCAACTCCTATATTCAATGCACTGACCAATGAAGACAAGTGTGCCAAATGTCTTCACCCCCCTGCCTACCTGGGACTTCACTTTCAAGGAAATATGCACCTTCAACCCTACGTCTCTTTGTTTGGCAACATCCCCTAGGAGCCTGTGATTAACTGTATAAGTCCTGCCCTGGTTTGCCTTACCAAAATGCAATGCCTCACCTTTATCTAAATTAAACTCCGTCTGGCACTTCTTGGTACATTGGTCCATCTGATCAAGGTCCCATTGTACTCTGAGACAACCTTTTTCACTGTCCACTACACCTCCAGTTTTGGTGTCACCTGCAAACACTAACCATTCCTCCTATATTTACATACAAATCATTTATATAAATGACAAAAAGCAGTGGACCCAGCACCGATCCTTGCGGCACACCACTGGTCACAGACCTCCAGTAAAAAAAACCACCCTCTACCACCATCTTCTCTCTCCTACCTTCAAACCAATTTTGTATCCAATTGGCTAGCTTACCCTGGATTCCACGTGATCTAACTTTGCTAACCAGACTACCATGTGGAAGCTTGTTGAATGCCCTACTGAAGTCCATATAGACAAAGTCTGCTCAGCCTTCTTCTTTATCACCTCTTCAAAAAACTCAAGCAAGTTAGTGAGACACAGTTTCCCATGCACATGTTGATTATCCCTAATCTACTTCTGAAACAATAAACAGAATAGTATAGATTCTGCCAATCTCAATCCTGAGGATTGATTTTATAGTGTGATAGATGATAATTGACTATTGTTTTTCAACTAATTCTGAATATCTTGCTGAATGTTTTCATGTTTTCCTGTTTTTAATCTTTGGGTCAAGCAGAGTTGTTAATACTTAACACCTTAATTTTAACAGAGATTTCTGCTTTACATCTATTCCTATCAAATGTTAAGTTTCTGTACAGATCACTGTCACATTTCTTTTCTTGCAAGAGCTAATATACTTCAAAAATATATCATTGGCCAGAAAGGACATCTTGACATTATAAAAGTAGCAAAATGAATACTTTTGAGATAACAAGGTGTAGAGCTGGATGAACACAGCAGGCCAAGCAGCATCAGAGGAACAGGAAAGCTGACGTTTCGGGTCTAGACCCTTCTTCAGAAAAATCAGAAATTTCAGAAAAAGTTTTCTGAAGAAATGTCCAGACCCGAAA
>JAHRHZ010000105.1:5159761-5214572 GCA_024137785.1 Ginglymostoma cirratum
TATACCACATTGGCAGATGTGCAGGTGAACCTCTGCCTGATGTGGAATGTCTTCTTGGGGCCTGGGATTGGGGTGAGGGAGGAGGTGTGGGGCTGCAAAGCGGTCCCCAAGCCTCCGCTTGGTTTCCCCGATGTAGAGGAAGCCACAACGGGTACAGCGGATGCAGTATACCACATTGGCAGATGTGCAGGTGAACCTCTGCCTGATGTGGAATGTCTTCTTGGGGCCTGGGATTGGGGTGAGGGAGGAGGTGTGGCATCCCGCCCCCTTGACCTGTCCGTCCTCCCTGGACTGACCTATCTCCTCCCTACCCCCCTACCTACACTCACCTTTACTGGCTCCATCCCCGCCTCTTCGACCTGTCTGCCTCCTCTCCACCTATCCTCTCCTCTATCCATCCTCTATCCGCCTCCCCCTCTCTCCCTATTTATTTCAGAACCCTCTTCCCCTCCCCCATTTCTGATGAAGGGTTTAGGCCCGAAACGTCAAGTTTTCCTGCTCCTATGATGCTGCTTGACCTGCTGTGCTCATCCAGCCCCATGCTTGTTATCTCGGATTCTCCAGCATCTGCAGTACCTTTTATCTCTAATACTTTTGGTCAGTTAGGTTATAAAGGAAAACTATACAAAAAATGGGAAAGTCTGGATAGAGGGAAAAAATTGCATATGTCTTTCAGGGAGCTAACATAGGGATAAGGCAAAATGTGTGGAATATTTTTTCTCAGTATTGTATAGTTCTACAATTTAACATCATGGCTTGCTTATATTGCATTTGTTGACTGTTGCGACTTCTTTATTCTACTGTTAAATAACTTGGTTGCTCTTGAAGTGTTGTTGATGTTGTTATTTGGGCAAACCGTCTCCAATTTGTGCAGCACAAAGTCCAATCAGTGCTGTCCAGGATAGTGGGAGAGTCCCTACTGTTATGGACCAGACCAAATCCCCTTAAAACATGTCAAGGAGATAGGCTAGACACTGACTTTTTCTTATATTAAAGGCAAGTACCAGATGTTGCATTCTGAATGCAATTCAATTGGTCAAACTACCAGGCTTGAAACAAAACACACTCTATTCAAACACTATAGTTAAAATATAAACGAAAGAAAGAAGGATTGTAATGACCTAATTCTTATGGAAATCTTAACAGAATGATAGATTATTTAACGACTAAGCATCAACTGTTCCAATATAATAACATCCCATAAACATTCCCTTGGCAAAAGCAAATTCAGTAAAATAGATTGCCTCACATGCAATTATCCAATCCAGAAAGAAAGAATATCAAAAGAAGATCTTTGAGAGAGAAGGAACTCCAGCTTTTAGCTGTTGCAGAGAGTGAGTGAGAGCAGCTTTCACAACCACAACAGCTACTGAAAGCTAAATTAAAATCCTGTTTCTGTGGGAGCTTGACCCACCCATTCAGAGTACTTCTATTGTTTCAACTTTTAAAAAAAAATCCAAGACCTGAAGAAGGGCCCAACCTGAAACATCAACTTTCCTGCTTCTCTGATCTGCTGTGTTCCTCCAGCTCCATACTGTGTTGTCCCAAGGCCTCACAAGTTGTTTACTTCATTGATTTTGAGCAGACTGCTTGATTCCTCTGACTCAAACTCTCTTCATTCAAAAAAAAACCCAGGACAAAATATATCTCTTAAAGCCATGGTATCATCACACCATCTCTTCTTCAACAGTTCTATTCAATCATCTACCTTCACCTGAATAGCTTTGTTTTAATCAAACATCTAAAGTCAGCACTGCTAACACAGAACCATTCTAAACTGAAGGGTCAGTTTATATTATGTGCTCAGGTTACTGAGCGAGGCTTCATCCACAAAAATAACAAGGAATTGTGGAAGCTGGTAATCAGAAACAAAATCAGAAATTGCTGGATAAACTCAACAGGTCTGGCAGCATCTGTGGCCAGGAAGCAGAGTTAACACAGTACTGACGAAGTGTCACTGGACTCCAAACGATCCACACCCTGCTGACTCAGGGAATGCTACCATTGTGCCATGCTGATACAACAATGTGCACTTATGTAGTGCTTCCAACATACAAAATGCCTAAGGCACCTCACAGAGATACTACCAACAAAATGGAATTATTAATTGGGAAGCTTAAACAACAGTTTTTGGTCCAAGAAGTTTGGCTGTCTTGGTTGTAATAATATTTTTAAAGACCCAGGGACTTTATTGGGACTTGGTGCCATGTATCATTGAAAGAGACCACTTGGCCCATCCTGTTCCCACCTGCTCTCTTCAAAGGCAAATCAGTTCGGTCTTCTGTTCTCTCCTGTAGCCTTTCTTTCTCTGCAGATAATTATCGAATTCTACGTTTCAAGCCATGATTAAATCTGTCTCCACCACAGTCTCAGGCAATGCATTCCAGAGCCAAACCAATTGCATGTGGGTGAGAGTTTAAATGTTTTGCACAATAGATCTGTTGATTTGGGCATTCACATGGTCTAGAATTCCATATCGTCAAGAATACACAGGTTCAGACAAGTATAGGCAGGGGGAAATTGCTGAAGTTATTTTCCTTGGAAGAGACATAGGAATACTGAAAATATTAAAAACGTTGCTTAAAACATTAAATAATTTCAGTCGGCTTCACAACTAACCATACATCACATGCTCTTATTTACATTTAATACTCTTTTGTTGCTCTATGCTTTGTTTTGCGCCGCGTTCAGCCCAACCCAATGATCCGAAGACTATTGGTTAAAATAACGTCAATCAAACAACTTGTCACGCTAGAGCCCGCCTAAAACAGAATACATCAACGTGATTCGTTAGCGAAAACGTCAATCAACCCCGTACGTCTTTTCGCTCAAAGACGTGTGGAGCAGTTTTAAAAGTACAATTGTGCACGGTTATATTTAACAGCGCCTTTTATCATTATTTTCTTCAATTTATTTGATGTCTCTGAATAAGGAATGCATTTGAGGTCAGAACTCCTTACAAACCTTTTTCTTTTGTTGCAAGGATTGGAGAAGCAAGCCGTCCAATCGTGCTGATGGATCGTTGAAGTCTCATGCACCGCCCCATCGATGCCCACTTTAAGTTACCATTGGTAAATCCTTGCGTCAATCATCCTTCACCTGTTTACATTGGCTGTTACCTCGTGTCAAATAACCGTGAGCACGGGTGGCGCAATTTCAAGTGAGGGAGCTCGAACGGCGGCGGTTGGGCGGGTATCGGTGACCGCTGAGAGATTGGGGCTCACTCCGGCACTACTTTAAAACTGGAGTTTGGGGATCTGTTTCTGATAGAAGCTTATATCCTGGCAGTAAACGTAAAGCTGCGAGGACGATCAGTAAAATCGTGGGTTGGGCTGGGTGGAGAGTTTGTGCCAAGCCGTCGAGCTTCCCCTTGACAGCTCGAGCGTTGCCTCTCGCCTACCGCCCCCTCCCCCAAAAAAAACTCCTTTTGGGGGACAAAGGTAATTTGGTCAATTGCATCTGTAGGTTTAGTGTGTGTGCTTTCTTGTTTAAGTTTTTTTTTTCGTGAGGTGATTTGCGAGAAAAGTATTGAAGGTGGTAGTGAGTGACAGCTGCCAGGCGCCAAGACAAAAGCTGGAGCGGTCGTGGAGGAGGTGGTGAGGGGGTGGGAAGACAGGGCAGGTTGTCCATCAGCCTGAGCTGCACGTTCAGTCTTCTGCAGCTAAACCATGCCCGAATACCCTCACGTTTTCATCTCGACATACTTTGTTTCACATGCTGTGTCGGTTGTCGAACGTTTCTCGGATTCTGGTATTTCTTTTCCCTGGTATTTCATTCGTTTGGAGCTTTGGTCTTGTGGGTTGTGACTTCGTTGTTCTTTCTGCAACAAGTTACCAGAGATAATTCGTGAAAAAATGAGGACATTGTTGTCCCCACAAACCAACTTGACAGGTTGTTGATATTTTAATAAATTTCTAATTTGGTATTGTATGTTAGACCGCATCGTGATGGATGACTGAAACATCTTTTCTCCTATCCTCTAGAAATTGTGGTTGCATATGCAGAATGATGGTGCTGATTTCCAGTCTTCCATGCAATTCAACAGAAGATGATGAAAATTGCAGATGAAGATTGATGACCAGTAACAAATTGCTGTTTTCTTTTGTCACAAACTAAACCATTGTTTCAAACAAAAAGAATAGCTTTTCAAAACTTGATTTCACACAATGAGCTTTGGTTGATGGTCCATCTTGTGTGGATTCTTGACCCGTGAGTTGAGGATGACAGTGGTAAAAAATACACAGATTATGAACTGATTTCAGTTGAAAAATAATGGCTACTCAAACAGAACTATCATCAAAATTTAATCAAGCAGGAAGACAAAACCTGACTGGAACAGTTAAAACGGTATGACAAATCATCTGTAAATTGATGCTTTGCTTCCTTCTATGTGGAGTTATAATTTCTTTACTACGTTGAAATCATGTTCATGGGTTGAGGTGGGTCCGCTCTGTGCATAATTTGATATAACACTAGAGTACTTTCACGTATTGGAAAAAAATCTTTAATTCACTTTATAACGTGATCACACCTATTTTTTGAATAATTGGTTTTAATATTTGTTAACACTTGAAACTGTAAATATGGATTATTATGGATGTTGGCTTTGTACATGCCTGAGAAGAGCCTTGGGACTTTTTAAGGTGTTATATAAATGCAAGTAGTTTGTCTTTTTTTATGCAGAATCTTTTTTTTTTAAGAAGTTCTTCATTGGATATATAAACTTGGTTTGAGAGGTCTAAGAAATTATTTCCAATGTTGCTGTAATCAGTTGATCGTAATTTTTTTTCACAGGTTACTTTTGTTAATACAATGAACTTTTTAAACTTTTAAAAATGCTTCTAATTTTAGATTTAGGAGTGTAATGAGCATATAAGTTTAAAATCAGAATTAAAAATTAACTATTTGACTCTTTGAAATGAATACATTGCGTCAGCCTACTGAGATCACTTTGCCAATCCCATGGGGTTTGTAAACAAAAAACTCGTAAAGTTCATATGCAATTCAAAATGTCTTGATACAATTATTTTGACAATATTAATCCTCGTTTGTTGAGGAAATATCCTGGGATACTTCATAGGCATGTAGCTGGTTAGAAATTGACACTGAGGCAAAGATGAAAATATTAGTATAGGTGACTAAACTAAGGAGGAGAAGGGCAGGGAGGCTTATGGGTCAGGAATTTATTTTGTCATGATACTTTCATATCAATAGTAATTAAATACTGTATGGCAATTTCTCTGCAAAGTAAACCTCTGGGTTATTCAGTGTTTGCTACTTGAAGTAAGCCAGACTTCATTTTTCACGTAGTAAACATGTTTAGAGAAATTTCTGCTGACCTGAAGGCATAGTCTTTGAAACTATATTCCCACAGAATGTGCAGGTAGTGAAATGAAGCCAGTAATGTCCAAGTTTTATTTTAATGTTAATGGCAACATATTTTGATTATTAGATCATTGCACTAAAGCCAAATACGATCCTCTGCTGGTAGTCTGCAGCAGTTGCCAGCAAGCTTCCTAAACTGTGTCATAGAGTCAGATAGCACAGAAAAGGCCCTTCAGCCCAAAAAGTCTGCACTAACCTATCTACACAAATCCCACTTTCCAGCACTTGGCCTGTTGCCTTGAACATCATGACTTGGATCCATAACTTTGAATATTGTAACCTTAATCCATAGTCTTGAATCAGTGGCTGATTTTCTTTTTAACATTGAGGCAGTGAACCTATTCTAGTGTCCTCATTGTTGAGTTAAGCCAACTTGGTTGGACTGGAGATAAAATCTACGGTGTTCACACTTTGTATGGCTCAATAATTTACATGAGGCTTTGGGATGTTGAAGTAATTTTTACTGTACCTGAAATACAGCAGTCTGTTTAATGCTGGGACATCATATTTATGAAATATGACAAAGTTCTTTAACATTGAGCATATGACTATTAGCTTGCAGCTCCACAGATTGGAATGGCAGAAGTTTGATTATTCTACTTAGAAGACTTGACCTCCACTTGCTACACAGATGTTATGGAATTAAGTAACCCCCTGTAAGAGCAAAGTGGGAGCTATTATAGAATCGTAGAAAATTGGTGCAGGAGTAGGCCAATCACCCCTCCAAGTCTGCACCACCATTCAATATGAGCATGGCTGATCATGCAATTTCAGTATGCCACTACTGCTTTCCCTCCATATCCCTTTAGCCTGAAAGGCCATGTCCAGCTCCCTCTTGAATATATCTAATGAACTGGCCCCAACAGCTTTTTGTGGTAGAGAATTCCACAGGTTCACAACTGAGTGAAGAAATTCTCTCAATTTAGTCCTGAATGGCTTACCCCTTGTTCTAGAATGTGACCCTAGTTCGAGACTACAACTTCCCCCAACATCAGGAACATTCTTCCTGCGTGTAGCATGTCCAGTCCCATCAGCATTTTAAATGTTTGAGATCCTCCTTCATTCTTCTAAATTAGTGAGTACAAGCACAGTTACATAGAACAGTACAGCACAGTGCAGGTCCTTTGGCCCATGATGTTGTGCTGACCTATTATCCTACTAAGATCAATCTATCCTGCATACCCTACAACTTACTATCCTTCATATGCCTATCCAAGAGTTGTTTAAAAGTCTCAAGTATCTGACTCCACTAACACTGCTGGCAATGCATTCCACATGCCCACCACTCTGTGTGAAGAACCTACCTCTGACGTCTACCCAATACCTTCCTCCAGTCACCTTAAAATTATGCCCCCTTGTAATAGTCATTTCTGCCCTGGGGAAAGAGTCTGACTATCCACTCTTATCTATGCCTCTCGTCATCTTGTACGCCTCTATCAAGTCACCTCTCATCCTTCTTCGCTCCAATGAAAAAAGCCCTAGCTCCCTCACCCCTTCCTCACAAGACCTGCCCTTCAGTCCAGGTCGCATCCTGGTTAATCTCCTCTGCATCCTCTCTAAAGCTTCCACATCTTTTGTGTAATGAGGTGACCAGAACTGAACACAATATTCCAAGTGTGGTCTAACCAGAGTTTTATAGAGCTGCAGCATAACGTCATGGCTCTTAAACTCAATTCCCCTGCCAATGAAAGCCAACACACCATACGCCTTCTTTACAACCCTATCAACTTGGGTTGCAACTTCAATGGATCTATACGTGGACCCCAAGATCCCTCTGTTCCTCCACACTGCCGAGAATCCTGCCATTAACCCTGTATTCTGCATTCAAATTCGACTTTCCAAAATGAATCACTTCATACTTTTCTGGGTTGAATTCCGTCTGCCACTTCTTTGCCCAGCTCTGCATCTTGTCACTGTCGCGTTGCAACCTACAACAGCCCTCCATGCTGTCCACAACTCCACCAACCTTCGTGTCATTGGCAAACTTACTAACCCACCCTTCCACTTCCTCATCCAAGTCACTTATAAAGATCATAAAGAGGTCCCAGAGCAGATCCCTGCGGCACACCACTGGTCACTGAGCTCGAGGCTGAATACTTTCCATCGACCACTACCCTCTGTCTTCAATTGGGTGGCCAGTTTTGTATCCAGACAGCCAAATTTCCCTGAATCCCATGCCTCCTTACTTCTAAATGAGCCTACCATGTGGAACCTTATCGAATGCCTTGCTAAAATTCATACACACCACATCCACTGCTCTACCTTCATTGATGTGTTTTGTCACATCTGCAAAGAATTCAATAAGGTTTGTGAGGCATGACCTGCCCCTCTCAAAGCTATGCTGACTATTTCTAATCAAACTGTGCTTTTCCAAATAATCGTAAATACTATCTCTCAGAATCCTCTCCAGTAATTTGCCCACCACAGAAGTAAGACTGGCTGGTCTGTAATTTCCAGGATTATCCCTATTTCCTTTCTTGAACAAGGGAAAGACATTTGCCACCCTCCAATCTTCTGGCACTACTCCAGTGGCCAGTGAGGACGCAAAGATCGTTGCCAAAGGGGCAGCAATCTCTTCCCTTGCTTCCCATAATAACCGTGGGTATATCCCGTCTGGCCCAGGGGACTTATCTATCCTCATGTTTTTCAAAATTTCTAGCACATCCTCCTTCCTAACAACAACCTGTTCGAGCTTATCTGCCTGTCAAGATCCCTCTCACTGGTGAATACTGAAGCAAAGTATTCATTACGGACCTCCTCTACTTCCTCTGACACCGTGCACAAGTTCCCTCCACTGTCACTGATTGGCCCTACCCTCACTCTGGCCATCCTCTTGTTCCTCACATGAGTATAGAAAGTCTTGGGGTTTTCCTTGATCTTACCCGCCAAGGTTTTCTCATACACCCTTCTAGCTCTCGTAAGTCCATTCTTCAGTTGCTTCCTAGCTCCCTTGTAGATTGCTAGAGCCCTGTCTGATCCTTGCTTTCTTCTTCCTCTTGACTAGGTGTTCAACATGTCTTGTCATCCAAGGTTCCTTCACCTTACTATGCTTTCCTTGCCTCTGTGGGACAAACCTATGCAGTACCTGGAGTAACTGCTCCCTAAACAATCTCCACATTTCTATCGTGAACATCTGATCCCAACTGGTGCTCCATAGTTCTTGCCAAATAGATTGTAATTCCCCCTCCCCCAATTAAATACTTCCCCATACTGTGTGCACCTGTCCCTCTCCATGACTATTGTAAAAATCATGGAAGTTGTGATCACTATCACTGAAATGCTCTCGCACCGAGAGATCTGACACCTGACCTAGTTCGTTGCCAAGCACCATATCCAATACGGCCTCCCCTCTAGTTGGCCTATCTACATATTGAGTCAGAAATCCTTTCTGGACATACCTGACAAAATCTTCTCCATCCAAACTATTTGCACTTAAAGAGGTTCCAGTCTATATTAGGGAAGTTGAAGTTGCCCATGACAACAACCCTATTACTTTCAGTGAGACCCAGTCTTTCTTCATATGTCAGTCCTGCTATCCCGGGAATCAGTCTGGTGAACCTTCACTGGACTGCTTCAATAGTAAGAACATCCTTCCTCAGTCTAGCAGACCAAAACTACACACTACTCAAGGTACAGCCTCACCAAGGCCTTGTATAACTGCAGCAAGACATCCCTACTCCTATACTCATCCTGTTGCTATGAAGGCTAGTATGCCATTGGCTTTCCTCACTGCATGCCAATCTTCAGTGACTGTTCCATCACGACACCCAAGTCTCGTTGCTCCTCAACTGTCCTAAACTGCCACCATTCAGATAATAACCTACCTTCATGTTTTTGCCACCAAAGGAGATGACCTCCCAATTATCCACAATGTATTGCACCTGCCATGTATTTGCCCACTCAGCCAGTCTGTCCAAGTCACCCCGCAGCCTCTTTGTATCCTCCTCACATCTCACACTGCCACACAGCTTAGTGTCATCTGTACATTTGGAGATATTGCATCCCAATTCTTACATTAATGATTCGGATGAATGTTGTGAACAGCTGGGGTCTCAGCACTGAACCCTGCGGTAACCCCCCTGACACTGCCTGGCACTCTGAAAAGGACTCATTTATTCCAACTCTGCACTTCCTGTCTGCCAATCAGTTCTCTATCCACGTCAATACATTACCTCTGATACCATGAACTTCAGTTTTGCTTACTAATCTCTTGTGTGGGACCTTGTCAAAAGCCTTTTGAAAGCCCAGACATGTAATATCCACTGATTCACTCTTGTCCACTCTACTGGTCACATCCTCAAAAAAAATACAGAAGATTTGTCGAGCATGATTTCTCTTTAGTGAATCCATGCTGACTTGGACCAATCCTGTCACCGCTTTCCAAATGCTCAGTTATTACATCCTTAATAATTGACTCCAGTATTTTCTCCATGACCGATGTCAGACTAACTGGCCTGCTTTCCTTGATTTCTCTCTTCCTCCTTTTTTAAAAGGTAGGGCTACATTAGCTTCCCTCCAGCCCATTGGAACTCTTCCAGAGTCTATTGAATGCTGGAAAATGATCACCAATGCGTCCAATATTTCTAGAGCCACTCTCTTAAGTCCTCTGGAATGCAAAGCATTAGGTCCTCGAGACTTAACTGGTTTTAATCCTATCGATTTCCCCAATACCATGTCCTGATTAAAAGATTTCCTTCGGTTCTTCCTTCATGCTTGACCCCCTGTCTCCTAGCATTTGCGGAAGGTTATTTGTGTCCTCTTTAGTGAAGACAGGTCCAAAATGTTTGTTCAACTCGTCTACCATCTCTTTATTATGTTATGAATTCCCCTGTTTCTAACTGTAAGGCATCTACATTTGCCTTCACATATCTGTCAAAACTTTTGCAGTCAATTTTTGTTTTCTGCAAGCTTTCACTTATTCTGTTGTTCTCTTCCGAATTAAACCCTTTATCCTTCTCTGCTATATTTAATCAATTATTTTTAGCGAACTATTTTTCTGTCTTTTGTTGATAGGAAAGAGGATGACAATGACAGAATTTTAAATTTCTCCCAGTCCTCAGGTTTGCTGCTTTTTCTGGCCAATTTATATGCCTCCTTTTTGACTTTAACAAAATCCCCAATTTCCCTTGTTAGCCGTGATAGTCACCTATCATTTCACTGTTCTGTGCAGAGTTTGTCAGCTTGATGAATATCGCACTTGCTGTTTCTATGAAAAAAAACCTTTTTTGTTCTCTAAATCTTGTTTGACAAAATCTCAGCAAATAGATTGAAAAAAGAATTAAAAAGTGTGATATGCATGATCACAACAATAATTGTACTAAGATAATATTCTACATCAATTTAAAAAAAAACTCTTGCCCTAAGTAGAGTTGAAATTACAATTAGTTTAATTTGTAAATTTAATTGTGAAGTACCTCTGGCCTGGGAATAATTAGAAGATTGAAATAAGCTGCAGAAAAATGGTAAAAACTTTACTGTGCTAGTCTAGATTATCTAATTGTGGCTGCAAATTTAATTTTAACTTGATTTTCATTTTAAAACGATTAGCATACAACGTCAGTACAGTGAAAGAATCATGGACATTTGTTTTTCAAAGCAGAACACTTAGTATTTTGAAAATGTCAGAAGATGCCAAGTTTTATTTCAAACCGTAATTACATCCTATTCTGAAGGATACACCTTGTAAATACAACCCATACCCATAGCATATTTAATAAGAAGTGCTGGCTGTATACCATCACATATAGCTAAATTAAATCAAAATAGGATTATGTGTATATTGCCTGAGTGTAGGGTATAATGTGTAATTTTCTGATCAGGAGTTTTACATTTTTAGATTGGATGCCAGTCTCATTATTTGCATCCTGCAATAACATTTTAGAATATTTAAAGTACTAATCTGTTCTTTATCCAGCATTTAATATTTCGGGTTTTGAATACTCATGTCATATGTTCCTTTTATTCGTCTATTTCCATTAATCCTCTTGCCAAAGGGTGGAAACAAAGGGAAAAAGTTATAATTGCAATGAAATGTTTTCATTTTACACTGCAGTATAAATTACTAAATGATTACTCAAGAAATATATATGATGGCATCAGATGCTTAGGGCCCTGGGACCTCCTTTTGTAAACTTATGGCTTAAAAGAATTAACTTTAAAACCAACCATAGTGAGGTTTCTGTGTAAGCATTAATTTGTATGGTTTCAGACCAACAGGATGTAAAAATTGAATTGCTAAAGACTGGGGAGAGGTTGATTTAGGTTCTCCCAAAGCAACTTTGATATGTTTCAATACTTCTATTTAATTGGATGATATAACAGAAAATAATTTTCTTATGGGTTGCAATATTATTGTAAGTATTATCAGAACTAAATATTTTAAAACTGGATATTCTCTGTTGGCTTTTATTTTAAACTTGTGTTTGAATGTCGACCAAAAGTTTCAGTTTTGCTCTAAATCACCTGCCAACAACATTAATCAGCACAATGATTACTGCAGGTGATTATTAAGGAATTGTGACTTTATTTATTTCTAAAATCAACCTGTTTGGGTACGTTATGACATACCTCTGTAGCAGATGGGAGTTAAGCCTGGACATTCTGCACTAGATATCCAGACACTGTCGTTATGCCATAAGACCCTCCTTCCTTAAACAAAAATTACAAAAATAGTTTGCCAAAAAAATTGATTAAAGAAAGAGCAGTGTTTCTTGAAGTAATTGTAGTGTTGAAGTATTGTAGCAGAATAGGTCTTATGGTGTAGTGGATAGTGTCCCTACCTCTGTACCAATTTGAATTCTAAACCAGGACTTGCTGACCATGAAAGGTGCATTTGTAATATGGCCAAATAGATTGATTACCAATCTGTAAATTCTTCCAATACACCTGATGACAGACGGTCAGAAACAAGGCAGAAGATAATGGCAAACAACTGCATTACAGGCCCAGTCCAATAAAATTCCATTGCCCAAACCATGGAAACATGAGTGGAAGTAAAGACAACAGTATTTGACCTTGTTGCCTGGAAAGTATATGATGAATTTAATTAATTGATTTGTTGCATTGTGAAAAATACAGGTCTGAGGTGGGTTAAAAGGGAATATTTCCTCGCTATCTAGCCTGTTTTAAAAATGAAGTCTTTTTGGATGAGGAGAACGATTGTCTTCATATTTTAAATGTTTATGTTAAAGTAAGGCATTTTTAATACAAACTGGACCTTGTTTTCATTTTTGGAAGCAGATGACTAAACGTATTCTAAAGTTGGAATGAACTGTTGGAGAGCCTGTAAGTTTTTGAATAAGATCGCATTTAGTTTCCTAAGTTATCTGAACTTTAGATGAATGGAAGCTCCCAAGTGAAGGAAAACATGAGAGAACTGTTATGAAACATGAAAAGGGTAGGAAGCGTTATGATTCTAGCTTAACCTCAGTGTTAGCAAAAACACATATTTGGTAATTGCTCTCAACAACATTCCATTATAATGTTGACTCATTCTATTGTTGGTTACACCTATATGTAAACCTTAACACACTTATTAAAAAGAGGGCATGGAAAAATAACAGAGATAATAGGTACTGCAGATGCTGGAGAATCCGAGATGACAAGGTGTGGAGCTGGATGAACACAGCAGACCAAGCAGCATCATAGGAGCAGGAAAGCTTGACGTTTCGGGCCTAGACCCTTCGTCAGAAATGCAGGAAAGCAGGAGCTTTCCTGCTCCTATGATGCTGCTTGGCCTGCTGTGTTCATGGAAAAATAACAAACTGCTCCACAGTATTAAGATGCTTATTTGTAAGACATCTGTCTTTAGTCATGTCTTATGGTAGCAAAGCCTGGATAACTTGTACCTACCAAGAAAAAGGCTCAATAACTTGACCCCTGTCTAAGACACATCCTCAGCATCACATGGAAAAACAAAGTCATCAATGAAACAGTTCAGGTAGCCACTGCTAATGTAGGAAAGGCAGCTTTACTAGCTTAGACATATGTATTCAGTAGAAGATGGCTGTATTCCAAGGATGTATTGGAATAGAAGTTAGCTTGTGATCTATTTTCAGTGCATCCGAAGATGTGATTCAAGAATGCTATCAAAAGAGACATGAAGTCAGTCAACATCTACTATGACAAATGGGAAAGTGCAGCTAATGATCAATGCAAGTGGTGACACCGGATGTGAACAGGAACTCACAACCCAAAGAACTTTTGGTTTCAGAACTTCCAGAGTTCTGAACACAGGGCAGATGGAAGCCATTAAGCATCTCACCCTTTCCCTGTAACCACCCCACATTTACCATAGTTAACCCATCTAATCTGCATATCCCTGAACACTATGGGGCAATTTAGCATAGCCAATTTACCTAACTTGCGCATCTTTGGACTGTGGGAAGGAAACTCCTGGAGTAAACGCACGCAGAAATGGGGAGAATGTGCAAACTCCACACAGACAGTTTTCCAAGGCTGGAATCAAACCTGGGTCCCTGCCACTGTGAGGTAGCTGTGCTAAACACCGTGACACCCAAGAGGTCCCTTTCATTCAAGACTTATTATATCACCAGATTGATCCTGGGATGGCAGGACTAACATATGAACAGAGACTGGTTCAGTTAGGACTATATTCACTGTATATGTAATGGAGGCCAAACAATTGATTGTTTTCAAGAAGGTTTTAGAGAGGGTACTTAGGGCTAAAGGGATCAAACTGTGTGGGAACAAGGTACTGAGTTGGATGATTAGCCATGATTATATTGGATGATGGAGCAGGCTCAAAGGGTCCAGCAGTCTGTTTGTACCTTAGCTTTGTGTTTCTAAGAGCATAGCTGATTCTTCTCAGGCAGCAGCTTTTACATAAACAAGGTTCCATCTGTACAGTCTTTACACAATGGTACACTTCCAGAACCATCTTAAGTTTCAGTTCCTGTTGATTGCCTTAACATGGATCCACCAGAACTAAATTTAGCTTTGGGCCTTATGGCTGATTTTAGATTTTCAACCATTCAGTAAAAGAAATAGTCACAGCAGTCACAAATCTATTCTTCAACTGCTCAAGACAGTCCAGCTCTTCAAATCTGCTTGCTGACTACCTCCACTTCCTAGCTCTTTCTCCACCTTTTGTCTTTTCCACATGGTCTGCACATTTCAACTTATTTTCTTTGGTTTCAGGTCAAGGTTTGCTGGGTTAGAGGGCCCTGTATTTATTACAATCCAAAAAATATAATTGGTCCCTTTGCAATTGAATCAAATTCTTACAGATTCTTTTCAAACAACTGAAAAAATGTAGGCTCCCAAAGCATTTTAAAGTAATCACAAATTTTCCTTAGTGCTTTCTAGGTCAAAACCCTTTACGGTTGTTACTGATGCATTAAACAATGTCATGCTCGTAAATGTGCGCTAGAGAAAACTGTACCATTTGGATCAAGTATGATGCATTGATAGTGATGTATGCAATTCTTTGCCTACATTAAGATAGATTTGTATATAATTGATTACAGTTTTCAATGAAAAATCAGACTGTAATTTGATGTTGCTTTTTGTTCACATGACATTTTTATTGAGTAAATTTGTTAAATTTACAGCATAACAATATGGAGTATTGTGGTGGAACATGAATTTAGGCACTGGTTCATTCAGGTTGAATTTCTAATTGCTCTATGCTAATGTGGAAATGAAACTGAGAAGTTAAGCAGTTTCCTGCTGGAAGGCGGGAAAATTTGGACTCCAGATTCACCTGAAGTAGTTCATGATGAATCCGTGTGTTGGATATAAATTGGCATAAACAGGTTGCCAGTTTGAAATGGATGTTTATGATGTTGGAATACAAGGACAAGTATAAGAGAAATTCTCTTTTTAAACTCACCATAATTTGTTGTGTTTATTTTGCATCCTATTTTGTTTAATCATTGTGGTGCATTCACTGCTGCTCATCCTCTGTTTGGAACAAGTGGTAATTTTGGCTTCTGTTTGCATGTGATTTTGAAGGAAGGCTTAAGAAGGTGTCCAATTTTAGCTCCAACTCAAAGGAAAGACTGACCCACAACTGTCTGTCATTCTTTTGACTCAGAGCTATCATAGACTTGTGGACTTCCTTTTAGGCAAGAGATAAATATCCTGTTTCATTCATCTCACGGTAGCAGCAATATTCACTGATGATTGGGACTATAAGACTATAGGATATATAGGAGCAAAAGTAGGCCATTCAGCCTATCATTTCTGCTCTCCCATTGGATTGAAAACATGGCTGATCTGATAATCCTCAACTGTGCTTTCTTGCCTTTTTTCCTCCATAACTCTCCATTCCCTTAGTGATTAAAAATCTGTTTATTTCAGACTTGAATATATTTAGTCACCCCCCCTCTACAGCTGTCCAAGGTAAAGAATTCCACAGATTTGTAGTTGGTTGGCTCGCTGAGCTGGTTTGTTTTTTTGTTAACATGCTGCACTGATGATATTACCCAGCATGGTAACGAAACATCCGCGAAACAACGAACCAGCTCGGCGAGCCAGCCAACTACAACATCCACATCCCGAACTACAAATCTACTCTAAAACCTTAAATTCCACAGATTCACTACCCTCTGAGAGAAGAAATTCCTCCTCATCTTGTTTTAAATGGACAACTTCTTAATTTGAGATTATGCCCTCTGGTCTTTAACTCTTCCACAAGGGGAAACAACCTCTCTGCATCTACCCTCTCAATTTCACTAAGAATCTTGTACACTTCAGTTAGGTTGCCTCTCATTTTTCTAAAGTCCAATGAGTACAGGCCTAACCTACTGAACCTGTCCTCATAAGACAGTCCCTGTGTACCCAAAATCAGCCTAATTAGCCTTCTCTGAACTGCCTGCAATCCCAGTATATGCATCCTTAGATAACAGGCCCAAAACTGTTAATAGTATTTGAGCTATGGTCTGACCAGTGCCTTGTATAGTTTTAGTAAGAACTGCCAATTGTAATACTCCATTCCTTCTGAAATAAAGGCCAAAATTCCATTGCCTTCCCAATTATCTGCTGAACTCGTGTGCTAGCTTTTTGTGATCAATGCATGAAGACTCCTAAATCTGTCTGTGTTGTAGCTTTCTGTATTTTTTTTCTCCATTTAAATAATATGCAGCTCCCCAGAATGTAGCAAGACCTGCACACTCTGCAGGCTTTGGCTGACAAGTGGCAAGTGACGTTTGCACCACAAAGTTCCAGTCGGTGATCATCTCAAACAAAAGATGAATCTAACCATCATCCCTTGATATTCGATGGCACTACCACCGTTGACTCCCTTACCATTAACATCCTGGGGATTACCATTGACCAGAAACTCAACTGGATTAGCCACATAAATACTGTGGCTGCAAGAGCAGGTCAGAGGCGAGGAATTCTGCAGCAACTAACTCCTCTCTTGACTCCCCAAAGCCTGTCCTCCATCTATAACACAAAAATCTGGAGTGTAATGGAGTACAACCCACTAGCCTGGCTGAGTGCAGTTCCAACAATATTGAAGAAGCTTGAACTATAGAAGACAAAGTAGCCCGCTTGATTGACACTATATCCACAAACATTCATGCCTTTCATCAATGCACTGTATCAGCAGTGTGTACAATCTGCAAGGTTCACAGCAAAGTTCACCAGGCTCTGAGTCAGCACCTTCTAAACCCTTGACCAGTAACTTCTGGAAGTACAAGGGCAGCTGATAAATGGGAATCCTACCATCCAAAGTTTAACAGCATAAACCTATACAGGTATTTTATGTGCACATAACAATACAAACCTTAAAAAAATGCTTATTCAGTCCTGGAAGCAATCATTTCAAAGCAACAGAATCTGAAAAATTAATACTACTATTTTCAAAAGTATTTTTAAGTTATCAAAATCCTGGAATTCCTTCCTAAGGATATCGTAGGTCAACCTTCAGCACGTGGTCTGCAGCGGTTCAAGAAGGCAGCTCATCACCATGTTCTCAGGGCAGTTAGGATTTATTTACTTATTTATTGTCACATGTACCAAAATATAGTGAAACGTTTTGTTAACGAGCGGCACACACGTTACATTGCACAGGGCGTGCACTAGGCGAGATCAATGTTAACGAGATTAGTATTATTTGAGGCTAGACGGTCCATTCACCAATCTGATAATGGCTGGGATAAAGCTGTTCCTGAACCCACTTGTGCGTGTGTTCAGGCTTCTGTATCTTCTGCCTGACAGAAGAGGTTGTAGGAGGTCATTACTGGGGTGCGATGGGTCTTTGATGTTGGCAACCTTTCCGCGGCAGTGAGCAATGTAAATTGAATGCATGGATGGAAGGTTGGCTTCTGTGATGATCTGGGCTGTGCACACCACATTCTGTAGTTTCTTACAGTCCCGGGAAGAGCAGTTGCCATACCAGGCTGTTATGCACCTGGACGGAATGCTTTCAATGGTGCATCTTAGAAGTTGCTGAGGGACCTTTATAGACATGCCGAATTTCCTGAACCACCTGAGGAAGAAGAGGTGTTATTGTGCCTTCTTGACTGTCGCATTTACGTGAGAGGTCCAGGACAGGTTGTCTGTTATCATCAGTCTTAGGAACTTGACCCTCTTCAACCTCCGTTCTGTTGGTGTAGATGGAGGTGTATTCTCCTCCTTTTTTTCTGAAGTCAATGATCAGTCCTTTAGTTTTGCTGACGTTGAGAGACAGATTGTTTTCATTCATCAAGCCCTCTATCTCCCTTCTGCAGTTTGACTCGTTGTTGTTAGATATCCGTCCCACTGTGATGGTGTCGTCGGTGAACTTGTAGAGGGCATTCATTCAGAATTTGACAACATAGTCGTAGGTGTAAAAAGAGTACAGTAGGGGGTCGAGGACACATCCTTGGGGGACTGCAGTGTTGAGTGTTATCGTGGAGGTGCAGTTACTTGTCTTCACTGATTTGCGGCATGTGGGTCAGAAAGCTGAGGATCCGGTTGCAGAGGGCAGGGCTAAGACCAACGTCATGGAGTTTTGAGATCAGCCTGGAGGGGATAATGTCGTTTAGGCTTTGCCATTAGGTGGTGGGAGTCTGTTTGGTAGGTTTGGGCCTCTAACTTGGTCTGGTATTGCCTCTTCGCATTCCTAATGGCTTTGCAAAGGCCATAACTAGATGTCCTGTATTGGTCCCGGTCACCCAACTTGAATGCCGCATGTCTGGTCTTCATCCAAGGTCTGGGGAACACTCGGATTGACTTCTTTGGTATGCAGTTGGCCAGCAGCGACAAGCATATCCCACTAGTGAATAAAAAATAAAGTGGGAAGCAGGCAATTCAATTCTTCAGGAATGATTATTTCTTTCAAGACTTTTTTGGCCACATGACAACCGCTTATATATGTTATGATCTCCTTGTGTCGCTTATATGCACATTACCTCCCCTAGGCGAATTTATTTAGTTTACTTTTCCGGAAACTAGACTGCTCCCATCACCTCAGACAAAATAATTTTTAACTCTTAACAAGTTGTACTTCTACTATAATGTGTAAAACAGATGCATATTTATATAAGTAAATTAGGAAATTGAGGATAGAAAATAACATTTAACTTTGTGTTCGGTTACAGATATTTAATTTGATTTGTGATTCAGGCAGCAATGAGATTTCACTGTCCTTACTAGTAATTTATAACAGCAGCAGTAAAAGTTATTTAGCATTGCTAATATTATATACTTGTGAAGAATATACAAAATTAATTTGCTTGTTTGCTTTCCTGGAGCAATGCATCCAGAAACAAACTATGGAGACTTCGGTGGCATTTTGACAATTCTGAAATAAGGAGAATGAGAAAGGAAGTGAGAGTACCATGAATTAGCTTCCTAGAGTGAATATTCCTTCATAGCCTTGTAGTTAGCATAATTCTCTGTTTTCCAGCTACTGATGGAAGTATAACATACATAATATTTTCTGAGTCACTTGGAAATGGAAGTTTGAACTTTGTATCTGATTAGAAGTGTTTCTGCTTTAAGATTTTAAGGGCTGAATTTTACCAGAAATCAGCCAACTTTTAATTTTGGTGAGTTGTACTGTAGTGTTGTTCCCCATAAGCCCTACTGAGTTTTCTTGTGCTATTCTCTGCAGCTTGTCTCATTAGCTATGTACCACACTTCTATGGCAATGCACTATAGCTATCTTCCATTCAGCAATGGCGGAAATACTCACCACCAGCAGGATCTCTGGGATTTCTTGACATTGGTACCATTTTTAAAGTGCTGCTCGGGACCAGGTCAATTGGTGCCAGCCTGAGTTGGTCTTCACCGTGCAGGCTGTGGGAGGGGAGCATAAAAGAGATGTTTCTGAGGTCACATACAAGTGCACTTTGATAAATGTTTTGCAATTTGAGAACCAAGCTACACAGATCCTATCACTTAGCACAGACCACATTTTAACATGTGATGTTGCTAAATGAGTGTTACTCTTTTCCTAACATCCAGTGTAGCCTAATATCTCATTGATCAATATGAGAGCATCACATACTGGAAAACCTTCAAAAGGATGAAAACGTTCACTTGCATTCAACAACAGCAAAAGGGAAGAAAAATCTATTTTAAAAAAGAAACTGCAAAAGCTTCAGGGACCAGAAAGGGTCTGCTTGCCTTTTGAATGACAGTGAATGATCATAGCCCTGCAACCACAGTGATAATCCCAGCTGAGTCTGACTCATTGGAAACGTGACCAATGGATCACGTCTGGGGAATATCAGAAACAGAATAGGTCTTTTACTAATGTGAGATGTCAGCATTCATATCGCACAAATGATGGCTCAACATAGTCTTCCATAGAGGTCTACAGGGAGGACTCTGACAAGGAGGGCCATAAAATGCCTCTAAATGGACCTTTTGAAATAAGGGACTTTAGATGCTGTGGAAATAAAGTAGGAGAATGAGAGTGTGGTAGGATTACCCATAGATACCTTGCTCCACCAACCCCGCTCGCAACATCACCGAAGATTGGCATTATTGCATATAAAAGCATGACCTCTGTGCCCTTTCATAGCTTTAGGATCTTGGATTTTTTCGTGAATTCTGGCTGTCTTTATTGTGGTCTGTGGATCTCTTCTAGTTCATAGAGGTGACTGTGATCAATCCGTAATGTCCAGTGACGTAGTCAATATTGTTTGTGACCCAGGTTTGTATCGTATAGAGTTGGTCACTAAATGTATTTCACAGGCAGGGTATAATAACTACAAATATCTCAGCCTATACTGTGTAAGAGTCTGATTAACACATTTATTCTTTGACAGGGCTAGCATTGCACACCCACCCCCATTGTCCCTGACTGAATGCTGTCTCCCATAACATGACCAAATACTATTCCCCTCAGACTTTGAGGTGTGGCCATTTGGTTGAAATGAATGTAGACCGTTTGCTATGTATGTATACAAAAATATTTTTATGATAAAATATAAGCTTGAAATCAAAATAAAATTCACTAAGTTTGGGGCAATTGCCACCATGGCGCCGTGGGAAAAGACCACCGTTTCAGGTCTTCTTGCCACAGTTAAATGGGGGTCCATTCAGTTATTGGATTCCGCGACCCCCCCCCCCCACCCAGAAATGCCTTTTGGTTTATTTCAGTGGATAGAGTCAAATTCCAATGTTTGTTTCTCCATATACTGCTGTACAGAACTGAACTGCTTTAGTGACTATGTATATAAAGATATTTTTATGAATAAAATATATTTTTGGAATAAAAAAGTTTGCTGTATAAGCTGTTGTGCATGCTGTCAAGTGACATTGATGTAGCATGATGCTGCACAACAACAAGTCCACCTTCTTGACTGATTATTACTGACAACCTTGACAAGCTGTCTGGCTTTGTGTCTGCACTTAAAGGGAAGCACTGTGAGCCTTTTAAGCTCTGGCTGAGTGGACAAAGCACAAAAAGCGAGGCAGAGAAACTGCGAACATCTGAATAGGCACAAAGTAAGTAAACACTAAGAGGAAATGAGGACTCCTGAGATGCATCCTGGACCAATCCATGAGGGGATGCTCGTCCAAAGTGCAACACTGAAGTACAGAACTGGATTGGAAGTGGCTGGAGATATACTCTGATAATATGATGAGGCTCGTATGTGTTCGTTGCTGACCTTTGTGGATGGGCATTGTGGTTGATTGCTGCCTATGGAGTGTGTCCTGATGGTGGTGTTGATGGTCACTGCTGCCCAACCTGGTAGCCCGAAGGAGCAAGTAGTTAGCTGGAGTTACCAGGTACCCAATCTGACTTCCACGTTCAGAATTGCTGTCATCAAGAAGATTGAGGGCAGAATGGTAGACATTGTTTACTTAGACTTTAGTAAAGCCTTTGACAGGGTTCCGCATTGTAGACTAATTGGTAGAGTTGATCACATGGAATTCAGGGTGAGCTTGCCGTTGGATACAAAATGAGCTTAATGGCAGGAGACAGAATGATGCAGGGTTGTTTTTCAAACTAGAGGCCTGTGACCAGCAGGGTTCAGTGCTGGGTCCACTTCTGTTTGTCATTTATATAAACGATTTGGATGAGAATATCGAAAGCATGGTTGGTAAGTTTGCAGATGACTCCAAGGTTGGTGGTATGATGGACAGTGAAGAAGGTTATCTAAGATTGCAAAGAGATCTTGATCAATTGGGTTGATAGGCTGAAGAGTGGCAAATGGAGTTTAATTTGGACAAATGCGAGGTATTGTGTTTTGGTAAAACAAACAAAGGCAAGACTTGGGTCGTGGGGTGGCATGGTGGCTCAGTGGTTAGCACTGCTGCTTCACAGCGCCAGGAACCCAGGTTCGATTCCACCCTTGGGTGACTGTCTCTGTGGAGTTTGCACATTCTCCCCGTGTCTGCGTGGGTTTCCTCAGGGAGCTCTGGTTTCCTCCCATAGTTCAAAGATGTGCAGACTACGTGGATTGGCCGTGCTAAATTGCCCATAGTGTTCAGGGATGTGTAGCTTTGGTGGGTTAAAGGGGGATGAGTAGTATGCTCCGACGGTTGGTATGGACTTGTTGGGCCGTAGGGGCTGTTTCCACAGTGTAGGGATTCTATGATCTATGATCTATGGCTTATACAATTAAAAGCCTGGGTAGTGTTAAAGAACAGAGACCTAGGTGTTCAGGCTCTTAATTCTTTTTGAAGCTTGCATCGCATATAGATGGGGTGGTTTAAGAATGTGTTTTAGCATGCTTGCCTTCATTGCTCAGACCTTTAAGTATGGGAGTTGGGATGTTATGTTGAGGTTGTACAGGACATTGGTGAGGCCTCGTCTGGAGTACGGTGTCCAATTTTGGTCTCCCTGTTGTAGGAAGGATATTATTAAGCTGGAGAAGGTTCAGAAGAGATTTACCAGGATGTTGCTGAGAATGGAAGTTATAAGGAGAGGCTGGATCGGCTGGGACGTTTTTCACTGGAGTGTAGGAGTTTGAGAGGTGGCCTTTTAGAGTTCTATACAATAATGAAGGGTATGGGTAAGGTGAATGGCAGGTTTATTTTTCCTAGGGTGGGGAATTTTAAGACTAGGGGCATATTTTTAAAGGTTTAAAAAAGACTTGAGGGGAAATTTTTTTTTACGCTGTGTGTTTAATGTATGGAATGAACTTCCAGAGGAAGCGGTGGATTGGGTACAGTGACAACATTTAAAAGACATTTAGCTAAGTACATGAATAAGAAATGTTTGGAGGTATGTGGGTCACGCGCAGGCAGGTGGGACTAGTTTAGTTTGGGATTATGGTCAGCATGGACTGGTTGGACCGAAGGATCTTTTTCTGTGCTGTATGACTCTGACACTATCTAGTTTCTAACTCGATGAGAGAGTGGAAAATGCATGTAAAGTATGTGAAATCAGGTACTAATGGCATGCAAATGCATGGAAGTAGGCCTTACACCACTCTCCTCTCACCATTCGGAATCTGGTTGCAGAATTGGACTTTTTCTCATTGCTAAGAATCTCATTTCTGCCAATGTCCACATTTTCCCAGCTGACTTGCATCTTTCAGGGGCTGGAAAGATTGTGCCCTGGTTGCTGAGAGACATTTTGGTTGTTTAGTTATTAAATGGTATGCATTTTTTTTTCATATGTGCTAATACCTGTTCTAGTTTTCATCCTGTTGTAAGTTTCAAACTGTTTCTTGTACATAAAGGGATAATAATCCAGGCTTTTTTTTTTCAAATGTGTGCCCTGAAGCCTGGAACATGTAACATACCATGAATCTCTAGTTAGCATTCCAGTTGTAAGCAAGTACTATTACCTGGATAGCCACAGTGAAAACCAAATAAAAACTAACTTCTGT
This sequence comes from Ginglymostoma cirratum, assembly GCA_024137785.1. NCBI lineage: Eukaryota > Metazoa > Chordata > Chondrichthyes > Orectolobiformes > Ginglymostomatidae > Ginglymostoma > Ginglymostoma cirratum. The sequence goes on from JAHRHZ010000105.1 coordinate 5,183,395, forward strand.
GGGTACTGGAGGACTGAAATATTAATGAAAGTGCTGTGAAATTTAGCAAAACCGGCAGCATTTGAGGAGAGAGAAACAAGAGTTAATGTTTTGAGCCCACTATGACTCTTCTTTGGAACTAGTTTAAAGGAACATCTTCACTTTCATCGACAGGGTCCTGAACCCTGTTCCTTCAACCTTTTTATTGCCTAACTTCTGATCTTTGTGCATATCTCCCCCATTTGCCCAATCAATGGTGGCAGAGCTTACAACCACCTTGGCACCATTTGCTGGTTTCCTTATCTAAAAGCCCTGTGGACACTTTTTTTTATTTACAAAAAAAACCTCAAACCTTCTCTTTTCAACCAAACTTCCAGTTTTCTAATTTTTTTTCCCTGGCAGTGTTTCTTTTGGAATGGGTGCTACTCTTTCCCCTCTGCATCTCTCTGAATTTAAAATTCATTTGATACAGTGGCAGGTGGAAAGCAACATTTATCATTTTGGAGGGATTAACAAGACATTCCTGGCAGCATATTTCAGCATGAGTGGTTGGGAGAATGTGATTGTAGTTGGAAAGAAGCAACATATATTTTTGGAGTATGTCTTGGAATGTTATGTGATCTGGAAACATACTCAGGGAAGGTAGAATGTAGAACTACTTGATGTAATTAAAGTCTAGGATTTGGAAGGATCTTGTAGTCGATTTGTCTTGTGCGGTAAATTTTGAATAAAGCCATTGAAAGGTATGTAAATAATTTAACAGTGAGGTCAGGGAAAATACGTAAGTGGGGAGATGACAGAAAGATCATGTAAGTTAATTTAGGAAATGGATATTGGGACCAGACAGAGCAGTACTAAAACTGAGAAAGAGATTTGGGCTAATTGCAGGACCTGATTCTTTGGAATGAGATGGACTAAAAGGATCAAGTGTTAGTGCAGGAACATTCAGGGGACCGTGATTATAAGTTGGCTATGAAAGAGGAGAAGAAGAAGTGATCCAAGTAAGATCAATTAACTTGTTTGCCACCCCTCCCCATGTCAGTAGGGAAAAAAATAAATTTGGCAAGAGCAAACTGCCATAAAGGTTAACAGGCAAAACTGTAACCAAACAATGGACTGCCTTTAAAAAGTATGGTCATGGTGTATTCCCACAAAGGTTAAAGATAACAAACAAATCCAGAGCTCCCTGCGTGATAAAAGAGACAGTAATTAAGATTAAGCAGAAAAATTCTGGGTATGACAGATGTTAAGTACATAACACAGTTGAAAACCAGGCTGAATATAGCAAGTTCAGAGGGGAATTTAGAAAGCAAATAAGGGAATCACAGAGTATGAAAATAGACAAGTAACTAACATAAAAGAAAATCCAAAAGTCCTCTATAAACATATAAATAGAAAAAAGGTGGAAAAAAGGAGTAGGACTGATTGGGGACTGAAGTGGAGACTTGCATGTGGAGGAGGTATGGCTGAAGTATTAATTTAATACTTTGCATTTGCCTTTAATCAAGGAGTAAAATGCTGCCAAGTTAATAGTGAAAAAAAAAATTAAGCCCTTCAAAGAAGTTTAAAATTGATGAGCAAGAATTACTGATAGGCTGTCTCCAGTTAGAATGAACAAGATACCCGACTGGTTTAGATGCATTGAAAGCTGTTGAGTGAAGTAAGTAGACAAATTATTAAAGCACTGACCATAATTTTTCAGTTTTCCTTAGTCTAAGGGGTGGTGGCAGATGAATGGAGCGTTCCAAATTTCATATCTTTGTTCAGAAGAGATGTAAAGATGAGCTCAGCAAATACAGACTAGTCAGTTTAATCTTGGTGGTAAGGAAGCTTTCAGAGATGATAATTTGTGACAAAATTAATGGTCATTTCGGCAAATGGAGTTAAGGTGAAAAAGTCCAGAATGGTTTTGTTAAGGACAAATCATGTTTAAACTTCCTTGAGTTCCTGATGGTGTTACAGAGACTGCTGATAATGCAATATTTCGAAAGTACATAGACTTTAGAAAGACATCGATAAAGGCCATACAGCAGTTGTGAGCAAAGTTATAGCTCATGCAAAAGAGACAGGATAATATGCTTGTGAAATTTCCCAGTGGGGAACAGTTTTGGGACTGGAGGAAAATTTATAGTGGAGTTCCCCAGAGATCAGTGTCATCTTTATTTTTCCTGATATGTACTATTGAGTGAGGCCTTGGTATGCAGTGTACATTTTCAAAATTTCCAATTGTCGTGATCCCAGCTTTGGTTATTACTGTACAAGTCAGATCCCAGACTGAAATCTGGCTTAATACATTTTTTCTATATTTAATAAAATGTCTTTTCATGAAACAGAAGTATGTAATGCAGCTCATTTGGTTTTAACAATTAAACAGAAGTTTATTATGCACACTGATTAGAAAATCAAATAAACCAAGCCTATAACATATAACACAATTTGAAAGATTTCTAAACACACTGTAAACATACAATCTCATCTATCCTAAGACCACGACTGTATAATACTGAACAACAGATTTCTCCAATCACCTCAATAGACTAGACCTGACTCTCTTTCTTTCAGTCTACGGCCTCAAAACTTTGAACGCCCGTTTCTTGAATATTCCCACATTTGAACTTAAATGTTCTCAGCTTTGAATAACCTCATCAAGGTTCTAAATAAAGTCTTCTGATCTGGAACTTTCAAACTCAAACTCTTACACTGGGGTAACGTACTTCCTAACTTTTCAGAACTAAACTCCTTTCTGCAAGAGAAACATTCTCATACATCATAGATACAACCAAAATGACTTCTAGTTATTGGTTTTTCCCCTAAGCAAAAGAAAAATCCTAATTTTTCTAACTGAAAGCAAGCTTAATGCGCTTCATTGTTCATTCAGTTTGTTTGTAAAACTTCTGAAGCACATTCTCATCATTACTGCAGTAGCTCTCCCCTTCTCTCCCTCTCGCCACCATACCCCTTCACACACAGACCAAAACCCAGATGCCACTTGTTCACAATCCATACTCTGCATATTTTAAAATTTTTCATTTCAATCATGTACCTTATATTATACCTTCCCCCAAAGAAGAAGGTATCTTTTTCATTATCCATCAAAAAATATCTTAACACTATATTTCTATGTCACATTAACAATAGAAACATGTTGACATTTAACACTTAATGAGTTACCCAGAAGATATGTTTTACATCAGTACAAGAGCGCCACTGTACTCTGTGTCCTTCATATGTGCTCGTAATAAAGATTCTTTTTGACTCATCAGGTTTTGGTACCATTACAATAAGAGAGCTCCAGCTACTATGACTTGGTTCAGTAATGTCAATGACGATCATGAACTTAGAACATAGAACAGCACAGCACAGTACAGGCCCTTCGGTCCATGATGTTGTGCTGAACTTTTACCCTAAACGTAACGTCTACCTAACCTCCACCCCTACCTTATACTATCATCCATATGCCTCTCTAATAGCCGCATAAATGCCCCTAATGAGGCCGACTCCACTACCCTCTCCGGCAATGCATTCCACGTCCCTACCACTCTCTGAGTAAAGAACCTACCTCCTGATGTCTCCCCTATATCTACCTCCACTCACTTTAAAACTATGTCCCCTCGTAATAGCTACCTCCACCCTAGGAAAATGTCTCTGGCTGTCCACTCTATCTATACCTTTGATCATTTTGTACACCTCTATCAAGTCACCTCTCATCCTTCATTGTTCTAAAGAGAAAAGCCCGAGCTCTCTCAACCTTTCCTCGTAAGACCTTCCCTTGATTCCGGGCAACATCCTGTAAATCTCCTCTACACCTTTTCCAATGCTTCCACATCCTCCCTGTAACGAGGCGACCAGAACTGGACACAATACTCCAGATGTGGCTGAACCAGGGTTTTGTATAGAAAAACTTAATCTCTTCTGTCCCTTCAGCTCATCTCTCTGCATTGAGTCTAAAGATTTTGTCTTAGAGGTAATGTATCCCCTCTGTAAACATCATGAACAGCCACAACCGTTTCATTCTCCAGTTGTTTTGATTTCACTTCCTAACTTTCATGAACGTAAGTGCACTTTCTCCCGACAGCATTCTGTAAGTTGTTTTCTGTAATTCCTGGAGTTGTACCAAATATTGAAGTTTTTTTTGAGTACTCACAGTTTTTACCCCACTTTACCTGACTTCCAGACCAAGGTAATAGAAAGCATGAACCAGGCTGTACTGAACAAGAATTAATATTCAATTTAAGTAATTAGACTACAGCTACAGGAAAACAGATATAAACCATTGGTTTATAACACTACTATCTGAAACTCTAACTCCCTTATAAACTCTTGACTCCCCCCCCCCCCCACAATATACACAAGTACAAACATAGGAAAAATTGATTATTGACAGAGGTAGAAAAACGGGAAAGTCAGTTATATAGATCTTTGCTTCCTGTCTGTTGATGTTAAGATAATCCTTCTTTGGCTGGCTAGACCCCTTGATATTCTGATGTCTTTCAGGGAGAATCATGTGAGAAGTTGGGCAAGGGGCTGGGGAAATGACGTTTGGGAAGGGAAAACTATGTGTAGAGGGGGGATATAGTAAAGCATGAATGGGAATGGGTTTGTGCAAAAGGGATTTTCATCCATGATAAGGATCCTTCTGTATTCCAGGGGTGAGAGAAAGTGTATTATCACGTTTGACGTGGTCAGCTTATATGCTAGGAGCTGAGGGTAAGGTGGACAGGTGCAGTTTCATGTTGGGTTGGATAGGGACCTGAGGAGGTGTGAAGCTAATAGGATTGATGAAGAGAACTGCCTGGACGGGATTTGGATGTTTGGGGCCTCATCAACATGTAAAGGTGTGGCGGTAAATTACTGTCTGAGGAGTGCTTGTTGCATTCCATGATCCTGGAAATTACAACTCCTCAGTCAGAAAGAAAATGGGAATGACCGTGCTGGAGGTGTGGGGAGAGTAGGTACCTCCTCCTTTTGAGGGAGGGAGTACAAAACCCTTCACAGTTGAGGCCCTTCAAGGGACAACAAGACTACACATAAATCCATTTACTGCAGAGGACACATATTTGTGATCTGTCAAACTTTGGCATTTCTCATGCATTGCTTCACTGTGTGCACTCTGCATAGTAGCCCTGAACATCGCTGACCACTTCATAGAATATGAACACCTTTGGCCACTGAGGCCTTGATGCCATACCAAAATCAGTGAACCTGGAGCAATGATTCCTGTTTGCTGGGTCCCTTCCAAATGCAATGTTCACATTGCCTGAAAATGGTGCAGCAGTTTCTCGATTCAGGCATTGCTCCATGGAATATTATTTATGCAAACTGATGTTTAACCTCAGTGTGACAGTTACAGTTAAGCTACACTGAGACACAAGCAAACCAATTTAGTGAAAATACCGTAGAGGAGGAATCAGCAACAATCCCATCAAGGTGAAATTCCTGGATTGTGTATGGGATGGCTTTTTTTGGTCAGTAAACTGAGGAACCAACTAGTGAACAGGCCATCCTAACTGGACATTGTGTAATGAGAATAATTGGCAGCCTAGCAGTGCAAGGCCCCTTGGTGAAGAGTGTCCATATTATGATCGAATTCATCATTAAAGGTAAAGAGTGGCATAGTTGATTTTGAAACTAGGGTTCTGAATCTAAATAAAGGAAGCTACGATAATATGAATTGCAAACTGGCTATGATAATTGGGGAATGTTGCTTAAAGGGATGATGGTGGAAAGGCAATAGTGAACGTTTTAAAGAGCGCGTGGATGAACTGCAACAATTGTTCAAATCCTGCGTGGCATAAAAATCAACAGGGAAAGGTGGCCTGACCATGGCTAACAAGGGAAATCAGGACAGTATTAGATGCAAGGAAGATGATTGAGAGCAGTTTACAATATAGCAAAAGAAGACAAAGGGATTGATTTAAGAGGGGGAAAATGATATAGTCTATTATCAAAGATGTAATAGCAGAGCACTTGGAAAACAGTGACACAATCAGATACAGTTTGCCTGGATTTACAAAAGGGAAGTCATGCCTGACAAATCTACTAGAATTGTTTGAGGATGTAACTAGTAGAGTTGAAAATGGGAGCTAGTGGATGCTGTCTGCTTGCACTTTCAGAAGGCTTTCAGTATGCACTACGTTAGTAATTAGCATGTAAAATTAAAGGACATGGGATTGGGATACTGGAATAAGTATATTGAAATGGATAGAGAACTGGTTGGCCTGCAGGAAACAAAGTAGGAATAAATGGTAAGCATTGATTAGTACGGTAACAAAAGGTGCGATGATTGGATCCCAGCTATTCACAATATATATTAGTGATTTAGATGAGAAAAGTCAATAACTCCATGTTTACAGATGCCGCAAAGCTGGGTGGGAGGGTGAACTGTGGGCAAGGTGCAGAGATGCTTCTCTGTGATTTGGATAAGTTATGAGTGAGTGATTGCATGGCAGATGAATTATAGTGTGGATAACTGTAAGATTATATACTTTGGTAGCAAAATCAGGAAGGCAGATAGGTGGTAATAGATTGGGAAAGGGTGAGATGCAGTGAAACTTGGGTGTTCTTATATGACAGTCACTGAGAGCAGCAGGTGTTGAAGAAGGCAAATGGTATTTTGGCCTTAATAGCAAGCGGATTCGAGTATGGGAGGAAATATGTCTTGTTGTAATTGTTTAGAGCCTTGGTGAGACCAAACCTGGAGTATTGTGTGAAGTTTTTGTCTCCTTACCTGAGGAAGGATGTTCTGACTATTAGAGGAAATGCAACAAAGTTTTACCAGACTGATTCTTGGAATGGTAGGACTGACGTATGAAGAGAGACTGGATTGGTTATGACAATATTTCCAGGAGGTAGGAAGAATGAGGGGGGCTCTTATAGACTTCTATAAAATTCTAACAGGGCCAGAAACACAGAATGGATGACCTGATGATCAGGGAGTCCAGAACCAGGAGATTAAGGATATAGGTTAGGCCATTTAGGACTGAGATAAGGAGAGTATGTTACCACAGGAGGTCTGCTGTTCAGTGCTGTAAATGATTTTCAAATTCTTGTCTCTTAAAAAGAAATAACTGTGAGCTATGGAGCCTTCCTGCTCCTATGATGCTGCTTGACCTGCTGTGTTCATCCAGCTCTACACCTTGTTATCTCGGATTCTCTAGCATCTGCAGTTCCTGTTATAACTGTGAGCTATTTCAGGGGAAGAAGAATCTGGACCAAAGTTTTGTATATTCTCCAGAAAATTATGCTGCTTTTTTTGAAAGATAATAGCTTGCAGATGTACTAAGACAATTGTGCCTGTCATCTCACAAACATATAATCAGGCTCAGCGAACGACTTGATCTGATTTCTGTTGCCTTTTTGTTTCTGTATTATTGTGTATCATATAAATTAAGTTGCAGCTGTTGGGTAGCTTAACTTTTGAATTTTGCCTGCAAATAATTTAGATATCCAAATACTTTGACAATTTATTTATTTTTAAACTGTGTTCCACTCGTTAAAAGGTCTTTTACATTATGTGTATTTTGTAGTTAAAAAGATAAGTATGGGTCCTTGTTCCTATGCTTCCATTAATACCAACTGATCACGGAAAATTCGGAATGATGACTGTGGAGGGAAAACTTTCACTGTTTTTTCATTTTTATTGCCCTTCAAATTTTATTCCAAATTTCATTCTCCAAATTGGCTTTTCACTGAGGACACTATGTGTGAGTAATTGCTGCTAAAGAGAATGACTGTTACATTCATTCCCCAGCAGGAGTGCGACACATAGGATTGATTGTGCCAGTCAGTGCTTTGCAAGGATAGATTGCTAGAAACTGTCATGGAAATGGCAAAATGTTGTCATTTTCAAGGCAAAAGATGGAAAATTATAGGCCGATTAGCCTAACCTCGGTTGTTGGTAAAATTCTAGAATCTATCGTTAAGGATGAGATTTCTAAATTCTTGGAAGTGCAGGGTCGGATTAGAACAAGTCAGCATGGATTTAGTAAGGGGAGGTCGTGTCTGACAAACCTGTTAGAATTCTTTGAGGAGGTAACAAGTAGGTTAGACCAGGGAAACCCAGTGGATGTTATCTATCTAGACTTCCAAAAGGCCTTTGATAAGGTGACTCACGGGAGGCTGCTGAGTAAGGTGAGGGCCCATGGTGTTCGAGGTGAGTTACTGGCATGGATTGAGGATTGGCTGTCTGACAGAAGGCAGAGAGTTGGGATAAAAGGCTCTTTTTCGGAATGGCAACCGGTGACAAGTGGTGTCCCGCAGGGTTCAGTGTTGGGGCCGCAGCTGTTCACTTTATATATTAATGATCTGGATGAAGGGACTGGGGGCATTCTGGCGAAGTTTGCCGATGATACGAAGTTGGGTGGACAGGCAGGTAGTACGGAGGAGGTGGGGAGGCTGCAGAGTGATTTAGACAGTTTAGGAGAGTGGTCCAGGAAATGGCTGCTGAAATTCAACGTGAGCAAATGTGAGGTCCTGCACCTTGGAAAAAAGAATACAGGCATGGACTATTTTCTGAACGGTGAGAAAATTCATAAAGCCGAAGTACAAAGGGATCTGGGAGTGCTAGTACAGGATTCTCTAAAGGTTAACTTGCAGGTTGAGTCTGTGATTAAGAAAGCGAATGGAATGTTGTCATTTATCTCAAGCGGGTTGGAATATAAAAGCAGAGCTGTGCTTCTGAGACTTTATAAAGCTCTAGTTAGGCCCCATTTAGAATTCTGTGTCCAATTTTGGGCCCCACACCTCAGGAAGGACATACTGGCACTGGAACGTGTCCAGCGGAGATTCACACGGATGATCCCTGGAATGGTAGGCCTAACATACGATGAACGGCTGAGGATCCTGGGATTGTATTCATTAGAGTTTAGAAGGTTGAGGGGAGATCTAATAGAAACTTACAAGATAATGCATGGCTTAGAAAGGGTGGACGCTGGGAAGTTATTTCCGTTAGGTGGGGATACTAGGACCCGTGGGCACAGCCTTAGAATTAGAGGGGGTCGATTTAGAACGGAAATGAGGAGACATTTCTTCAGCCAGAGAGTGGTGGGCCAGTGGAATTCATTGCCACGGAGCGCAGTGGAGGCCGGGACGTTGAATGTCTTCAAGGCAGAGATTGATAAATTCTTGATCTCGCAAGGAATCAAGGGCTACGGGAAGAGTGCGGGTAAATGGAGTTGAGATGCCCATCAGCCATGATTAAATGGCAGAGTGGACTCGATGGGCCGAATGGCCTTACTTCCACTCCTATGTCTTATGGTCTTAAGGTCTTATGGTCTTATTTTGGCTTCACTTCACTTAAAAACCAATTTGAAAAGAGGAAGCTGATGTTTGATCAGACTGTCGAATAAAGGAGGAGATTTTTTAAAATTGGAAAGGTCCAGAGATCTTGTTTCTTACATAAACCTTGGTAATTTGATAGAAAATGGTGTACAGTAACTTATGATGTACTGTGACCCAAGAACAATTTGTATTCTTGAGGTTGGTTGGCTTGCTGAGCTGGTTTGTTGTTCTGCAGACGTTTTGATACCGTGCTGTGTAACATCATCAGTGCAGCCTCTGATGAAGCGTCAGTGTGTCTTCCTGCTTGGTTTTTAAACTCTGGAGTCCGTTGAGCTAGATTGCCTCATTTCCGGTTTTCCTTCGTAGTGGAGTGTATATGGGGTCGAGTTCTATGTGTTTATTGATGGCTTTCCACGTGGGGTACCAGGCTTCTAGGAAATCCCATGCCTGTCTCTGCTTAGCTTGTCCCAGGATTTTGGTGTTGTCCCAGTCGAACTGGTGGTTCTCCTTATCCATGTGGATTGAGATGAGTGAGTATTATTCCTGTCTTTTTGTAGCCAGTTGGTGTTCGTGTACCCTTGCTGTTAGTTTCCTTCCTGTTTGTCCGATGTCGTGTTTCTTACAGTCTCTGCAGGGGATCTTATAGATAACATTGGTCCTGTCCATGGCGGGAGGTGGGTCTTTAGTTCAGGTGATCAGTTGTCGTAGGGTTGATGTGGGCTTGTGTGCCACCCTGATGCCCAGTGGTCGTAGGAGTCCTGCGGTTAGTTCTGATGTGTTCCTGATGTAGGGTAGTGTGATGAGTGTGTTTAAACAGTGTTCGCACGCAGCTTAGTTTGTGTGTGTTGGAATGGTTACTGTTGAAGTTCAGTACCTGGTCCGTGTGTGTGGCTTTTCTGTGTACTTTCGTTTGGAGTTCTCCATTTGTCTTGCGCTCTACCATGACGTCCAGGAATGGGAGCTGTTCGTTCTTCTCCTCCTCTCTGGTGAATTTTACTCCGGTGAGGGTGTTGTTTATAAGTTTGTGTGACTCCACTAGTTTGGTCTGTTTAAACGGGCAACAACACACTGCAGCAACACAGAACTACACCAAGAGGAAGAAGAATACCTCTTCCAGGTTTTCAAGGATAATGGATATCCAAAAAACTGGGTCAGAAGATGCCTACACAAACAACATCAGGAAGATACTACATGCCCCGACACACTCATCACACTACCCTACATCAGGAACACAGCGGAACTAACCACAAGACTCCTACGACCGCTGAGCATCAGAGTGGCACACAAGCCTGCACAAGGCTGCACTGATGATGTTACCCAGCATGCTAACGAAATGTCTGCAGAACAACCAACCAGCTCGGCAAGCCAACCAACCTCAACACCCACAACCCGAGCTACAAATCTACTCCAAGACCTTAGAAATTTGTATTCTCATTGCACCTTCAAAATAATAAGTGCTTCACTGGGGTACTGCCTAATTAAATTTGACACTGAGCTACCTCATGAGGTATTGGGCACCTTGGTCAAGGGATTGATCTTAGAGTGTCTACACTCCCCTCCAGCCCCACCACACCCGGCACTTTTCCTTGTAACCGCAGGAAGTGCTACACCTGCCCCCACACCTCCTCCCTCACCCCAATCCCAGGCCCCAAGAAGACTTTCCACATCAGGCAGATGTTCACCTGCACATCTGCCAATGTGGTATACTGCATCCGCTGTACCCGTTGTGGCTACCTCTACATCGGGGAAACCAAGCGGAGGCTTGGGGACCGCTTTGCAGAACACCTGCGCTCAGTTGGCAACAAACAACTGCACCTCCCAGTCGCAAACCATTTCAACTCCCCCTCCCATTCCTCAGATGACATGTCCATCCTGGGCCTCCTGCAATGCCACAGTGATGCCACCCGAAGGCTGCAGGAACACCAAATCATATTCAGCCTGGGAACCCTGCAGCCCAATGGCATCAATGTGGATTTCACAAGCTTCAAAATCTCCCCTCCCCCAACTGCATCCCAAAACCAGCCCAGCTTATCTCCACCTCCCTAACCTGTTTTTCCTCTCACCTCAAGCCACACCCCCATCTCCTATCTACTAACCTCATCCCGCCCCCTTGACCTGTCCGTCCTCCCTGGACTGACCTATCTCCTCCCTACCCCCCTACCTACACTCACCTTTACTGGCTCCATCCCCGCGTCTTCGACTTGTCTGCCTCCTCTCCACCTATCCTCTCCTCTATCCATCCTCCATCCGCCCCCCCCCCCCGGGTTAGTTCAGGAACCCCCTTCCCTCCCCCCATTCTGATGAAGGGTTTAGGCCCGAAACGTCAAGTTTTCCTGCTCCTATGATGCTGCTTGACCTGCTGTGTTCATCCAGCCCCATGCTTGTTATCTCGGATTCTCCAGCATCTCCAGTACCTTTTATCTCTGTAACTTATACTGTCTGGTCCGTTATGGTGAATGGTGTTATTTCTGGTTTTGTTCTGGATGGGTTTGTATATGGGGTCCAATTCTATATGTTTGTTGATTGATTGCATTATGGGTTGAGAACCATGGCTCTCAGAATTCACATGCATGTCTATGTTTGGCTTGAGCTACTATAGCTGCACTGACCCAGTTAAACTGATGGCATTCGTTGTCCGAATGTACTATTATTAGGGAAAGCTCGTTGTGTCATTTTGCTGCTAGCTGATGTTTGTGTATTCTGATGGCTAGTTTCCTTCCTACCTGTCCGATGTAATGTTTGTGGCAGTCGCTGCATGGTATTTTGTTAACTACATTGGTTCTGCATGTTGTGGGAAAAGGGTCTTTAATCCTTGTGAGTATTTGTTGTGCAGTGGCTGTGGGCTTGTGTGCTACCATGATTCCTAGTAGTTGTGGGAGTCTCGTTGTCACCTCTGATGTGTTCTTGATGTAGGGCAGTATGGTTTGTGTTAGGGCATACTGTGTCCTCTTGTTGTCTATTTATTAGGCACCTGTTGATGAAGTTGTGGGGATATCTGTTCATAGCAAAGATTTTGTATAGGTGCTCTTCCTCTTTCCTGCATAGTTCTGGTATGTTGCAGTAAGTTATGGCCCATTTAAATAGTGTCTTAATATAGCTTTGTTTGTGGACATTGGGTGGTTGCTGTGATAGTTGTGGATTTGGTCAGAATGGGTTGCTTTCCTGTATACTGAAGTTTAGAACTCCCCGATGGTCATACGTTCAACTCTGACGCCCAGAAACGGAAGCTGATTATTGTATTCTTCTTCTCCTCTCATGAATTTAATCCCCGCGAACATGTTGTTGATGAGGTGGTGGGTCTCGTCTAGTTTGTTGCATTTAATAATGACAAATTTATTGTCTACGTACCAGATCCACAGTTTAGAATGAATACCGGGGAGAGTGGTGTGTTCTAGTCTTTGCATGGCTGCCTCTGTGATGAGTCCTGAGATGGGTGACCCCATGGGTGTGCCATTGATCTGTTTGTATTCTTGACCATTAAAGACAAAGTGTGTGGTGAGGCATAGGTCTAGTAGTTCGGGTATGTTGCCATTGCTGATGGAGCTGTTGGTCTGCGTTCCTGCTTTTCCTAGTAATGTGGCCAGTGTTTCTTTGGCTAGTGGGATGTCAATTGACGTGAATAATGGTGGGACGTCAAAGGATACTGTTATCTCATCGTTGCTGATTTTTAAGTTCTTTAGGGTATTGACGAATTCTTGGGTTGAGTGGATGGAATGGGGTGATCCGTCAGCTAGGTGTTTCAGTCTCTGTTGTAGGTACTTAGCCAGGTTGTGTGAAAGTGTGCCTGGTAAGGAAGCAATGGGTCTGAGGGGGATGTCTGTTTTGTGTACTTTAGGAAGCTCATAGAAGCTGGTGTGTTCATGCCTTTGGTTTCATTCTCATGTAGTCTGTCTTGGTTATCTGTCCTACATCCTTTAGTCTCTTCAGTGTCTGGGTGTTCCTGTTACCTAGCTGCGGTGTTGGGTCTGTCACCATCTGTTGGTAAGTGTTTGTATCTGCAAGCGATGCCTGTGCTTTCTTAACGTAGTCCAATTTGTTCATAATGATGGTCATGCGCCCTTTGCTGGTAGGATTATAATGTTCTTGTCTTTCTTGAGTTTATCTAGTGCTTTTTCTCTGTGTTCAGGGTGTCTCTTGTGTTCCTTCGGTTTAGTGTGGGGATTATAGTTTGTTGGACGGTTTGTCGTTTCGTCAGTGAGTCTGTCTTTTAATGTAGTTTCCAGGACAGCCGTGAAGTCTGTTCTGTTTGCATCTTTGTGGTTATGAATCAGTCCTTTTGGACATGCTGAATTTCCTTAGCCTCCTGAAGAAAAAGAGATGTTGTTGTGCCTTCTTGAACATTACATCAATGTTGGTGGTCCAGTACAGAATATAGGTGATCATTATTCCTAGGAACCTGGTGCTCTTAATGTCGTTTTGGACAAGCTTAAATTTATGGAGATTACTAATGGGAGGCTGGACACGAATGTTGGACCATTCTAGTCCAGATATAACAAAGTCATGGATGAGGGTTTCAGTAAGCAGTTGAGCTGAGGCTCAGACATTGTTGCGAAGGTGAAAGTAAGCAGCCATGGTGAGGCAAGGAAGTATGGTTGGTAACTCTTACTTATGTATTGAATAAATAATGACTTGAAGGTCAAAATTGAGAAAATCAAAATTAATGCCAAAATGAAAACAATATTCTAGAAATATTCAGCAGGGTAAAGGCAGCATTTGTGGAGATCCAGGACAATGACTAAACCCGAAATACGGTATTTACTTTACTTTTCTCTTTAGGTTTCCTGAATCTGCAGGTTTCTTTTTGCAAATGAGAATTAACAGTTGGTCAGAGATCATGATGGATGAAAATAGTGCATTCAACACATTGAAGATCATTAGTTAAGCGAAGGTGGAGTTGAGACCGGTTTCCCATCACCAAGTCATTCTTCATTTATATGGGGAGAATCCTTGACACTAATGCAGCTCCCTCAGCCAGCTCTCCGAATGAACAGAACCTCTGACACTCTTACTTATATCTGACAGCCAGGGGTTTCTGGTTGGACCAGTTTAACAGCGCCAGTCAGGGAATTCATATTTTCTAGAAGGTCCACCTGGCTGACATTATTACAATTACATATCCCCAACGCCCTTCAGTCTGAGGACATAGGGTGGTTTCTTTTTTTTTCTGTAGCTCCTCCTGGTGTGTTTCAGCACTGGGACGGGTTCCTCAAACTCTGCCTGATACTGGTGGCGTGTTATGCGGAGTAGGTCACCTCTTGCACCTGGAGCATCTTGGAAGAAATTCATTCTCCTCTTCAGGAGGCAAAGGTGTAAAGGTGGCGACATCTGCCATGTCCATCACAGATTGAGTTATCTTCAATGCTTGATGGAGAGGGAGAACCCACGGGTTCTGGAACAGTTGGAAAGGCAGTCAAGGTGCTGGGTACTTTTTGCTTCCGCACTGTTTGCAAGTTTGCGGCTTTTGTATGGTTGTGCTTGTTTAGGGCTGTCACATCTACTGAACTTTATACATTACTGGACCTGACCTCGCTTCGACCATGCCTCTTTCCAAATAGGGCCATTCCCATGGTTCCCACACCAAATGTCGTCCCCTGAAATAAACTGTCTCACTTAGTGGAGTCTTGTGTCCAGTATTAGTGTTCCTGATGCCGTTTCACCCTCAGGTCCAGGAACATTGGATTTAACCTGGTGCAAAGTCTTCTCCCCAGTAGCAACTCTGCTGGAGTTATTCTTGTAGCTGCATGAGGGGTTGTCCGACAATCAAGTAGGAAGTGGGACAGTTTGGTATCTAGTGAAGCTGTAGGCTGTTTCTTCAAGCCTGCCTTCAAAGATTGAACTGCTGATTCTGCCAGACCATTGGATCATGGATGGTATGCGGCTGTCCTCATATGATGAATACTATTCAACTTTAGGAAATACTCAAATTCCCTGCTAGTAAACGCTGGCCCTTTATCTGTGACCAACACCTCCGGGAGTCCGTGTATTGCAAAAGATGTGCGTCGTTTGTTTTATTGTCGTCCCTATATTTGACGAATGAACTCTGTATAATTCTAGCCATTTTGAGTGGACGTCCAAAATGACTAATAACATTGATCTCATGAAAGGACCTGCATAGTCAATGAGTAACCCGAGTTCAGATTTTACACGGCCATTCCCACGAATGTGGGGGAGCTGCTGGCAGTAATTTCTGTCCATGTTGGCATTCTGGGCACTGCCTCAGCAATGCAGCTATGTCTGCATTCAACCCTGGCCACCAGACATGACTTCTCGCCAACATCTTCATTTGGAAAACCTTGGATGACCCTGGTGGAGTTCAGCCAGAATCTGGCAGAGACCTTTGCTTGGGAAAATCACTCTTCCTCCCCATAATAATATCCTGTCCTCTGCTGTGATCTGATCTCTCCGTGTCCAAAAATGGTTCAGTTCTGGTTATGATGACCCTTTGTTTCCCCCATCACCACCAGTTGTTTCAGTTTTGCCAGGACCGGATCTTTCTGCGTCCAAAATCTGATATTGTCAGCTGTGACTGTAAGTGTGTCCAAAAACTTTTAAAACCAAAATGGAATCTTCCAGTGGTGCAACCACTGATGATGTATATCCCAGCGGGAGGCAGCTCAATGCATCGGCATTTGCTACTTGGCCCCTCGGACGGTGTTCCGACTTGTCATTCTATGTCCTTAGTATTAGAGCCCACTGCTGAATTCTGCTTGAGGGTATTGGTGGCAGTGCTTGTCCTCTTTGAGTAGACCTAGTAAGGGCCTGTGGTCTGTTATTATTACAAATTGAATTCTGAAAAGGGATTGGGACTTCCTGACTCCAAATTCGACTGCCAAAACTTCCTTCTGTATTCAGGTGTATTTACACTCTACCTTAGCCAGATTCCTGATGCATACGCTGAGCCACCTATTACCTAATACTACCCTGATGCTGTATGGGGAGGCATCACATGTTAATACCAGATTCTGCTTGGGATCATAGTGTGCCAACACCTTTTTGAGCATAAGAGCTGTTTCTTTACTTCCCTGAAAGCCATTCCTTGGCTACACGATCATTTCCGAGGCTGATCCTTGTATTTTTTAAGACTTGATGAGAAGGTGCCAGGATATGTATGAACTTCCTTCAATGGTTCACCAGCCCAAGGAAAGACCTAAGCGCCAGTACAAACATGGGACCCAGAGCACCTTTGATTGCCCTCATTTTCTCTTCCAGTGGGTGTAACCAAGTCTTGTTGACCCTGTACCCCAAGTAGGTCACTTGCGGTGCTTGGAACACACATTTTTCCCTTCTAAGGCATATGCCTGCCTGGGAGAAACGTCTAAGGATTATGTTCAAGTTCTCTAAATTCTCCTTATTAGCCTTCCCTGTTATTAGCACGTCATCTAGATAAATGGCAACCTGGGGCAGACCTTGTAAAGTGTTCTCCATCGTCTGCTGGAAAATGACATGGTATTATTTGGTACCCCAAATGGCAGTCTTGTATATTAGTACAAACCCTTGTGGGTATTAATTATAGCATACTTTTGGGAAACCTCATCTAACCACAGTTGCAAGTATGCGTGGCTCATGTCCAGCTTTGTGAAGGGCAGCCCCCGTACCCCCGCTAACTTTGTCTTTAAATCCTCAATGAGAGGAAATGGATATTTATCCAGCTGTGAAAAGCGGTTTACTGCTTGTTTAAAATCCCCACAAAGGCAAACCGACTCATTGAGCTTCACAATCAGTACAACTTGTGCTGCAAACTGGACTGTCTTGATGATTCCTTTGCTTTCCAGCCTTCTGATTTCTGCCTCTACTTTTGCCCGTAAGGCAAATGGCACTGGGCAGGCCTTGCAGAATTGTGGAATTGGTTCCTGGTCAACATGCGAAGTGGCCTTGACTCCTTTCATCGTCCCTTGACCTTTTCTGAAAAGCCTCTGGGCATTTCAATAGGATTTCACTCAGGCAGGCATTTTCTAATCGAAAAATATTGAGCCAATTGAGGTGAATTTTTCTCAAACAATTTTGTCTCATCAGTCTTGGGCCTGAGCCTTTTACAGTGATCAGTAGTAACTGAACCAGCTGCTCCTCTTAAGACACCAGAATGGAAATCTTACCCTTAATCTGTAAAATCTCCCTCAGTCTAGCCAAGGTCTTGCACAAACTTAAAGGTTTGACTCTGGAGTGAATTTTGCGAAAGACTGGTTCTGCAATCACTGAAACTGCTGCACCAGTATCGACCTCCATTAGAACCTGATGACCATTTCACCAGATATTTATTTTGATTCGTTCTGATTTAGACATTGCTAAGCAATTTAACGGTTCCAAACCAGATTTAGGTGGACTTTCAGGATATGCACTCTTCTGTATTCCAACCTATGAGTTCTCTTACTCAATTTGGATCTGGTGGAACTCTTTTGCTGTCTCGAGTGTGCATACCGTGGCAACTATAATGGCCTGCCAACCTGGATCCTGAAGAAAATTTTAACTGTTTGGCTGAGGCTTGGCTTTGTTTTGGGATTTTGCTGTAGGCTGACTTGGCATCCCTCTGTTCACCATATGTCCTGCGTGAGGCTATGCAACTGCCTTCACTCAAGTGGTGTTCCTCAAGCTCAGTCGGACTGGCGAGAGTGTCCACTTTCATTGGAATGCCCCTCATCTCGTATGCTCCACTCGCTGCGTTTTCCAGTGACAAAGCCAGTTGTACTGCCTGTTTGAAGTTCAGTTGGGCTTCAGCTAGTAAACACTTCTGTCTGATTATATCATTAATCCCACATAGCAAATGGTTTCTCAGTATCTCATTAAGGGTTAAACCAAAGTCACATTCCTCTGCCAATCACCTTAACCTTGTCAAAATCCCAATACAGATTGCCCTGGTTCTCGAATTGCCCAGTAAAAATGATAGCATCTCAAAATTAGAGACTGCTTGGAGTTGTAATTTTCCTTAACTAAACCTGTTAACTCTTGAAAGGTTTTGGTGTCTGGTGCCTTGGGGAAATTTAGGCTCCTAATAAGTGAAAAAATTGCAGGTCCACAGGATGTCTGGAGAATCGCCTGTTGCTGTTCATCTGTCCCAATGTTATTTGCCCAGAAAAAAAACCACATTCTTTCCACACACTGGGCCCAGTCTTTGATGGTAGAATCAAACGAGTCAAGCTTCCCAAATAATGGCATGATGCCAGAAGTGCTCACCTGAACTTCAAGATGACTTTTGCGAGCAAATTTCTTCAGGAGCATGCTTTCCTCTTGTCACCATTGAAATAACTCCCATAGAGGCCGGTCACCGAGTCACCCTTTATTTACATGTGGAGAGTCCTTGATACAGATCCAGCTGCCTCATAGCCAACTCTGAGTGAACAAAACCTCCTATACTCGACATTGGTTCAAATCTCACTATGGTAGATGGTGAAGTTTGAATTCATTAAAAGTCTGGAGTGTAAAGCTAGCCTAATGGGGACATCTATCAATTTTGTTAAAAAACCAATCTGGTTCACTATTGCTCCACTGGGTGATTAGAGATGGACAGTCTTAGCCAGTGATGCCGACATCCCATTAAAAAAAATCCTTGGAAGAATTTTAGACAGAGTAGGTAGAATCAGATTGATTGCAGTAATTAGGAGGTTTAGAATAAAAAGACAAATTTAAGATAGAGAGCAGGATAATCTTTTCTTTATATGTTACGTGCACCACAGCCCTCTGTCGAAGTTTGTCAGTGCAGCTATGTCAGTATTGAAGTAAGGTTAGTTATGTGATTGAACGAAAGGGAAATAAAGGGATTTAGATACAAGGTGGGCACGTGGATTAGCATTGTTACTCAGCTGAAGGTTAATGATCAACATGAGCTGGTTATGGGGATGTGGGTGTCACTAGCTAGACCAGCATTTATTTGCCATCACTAGTTGCCCTTGAAAAGGTAATGATGAGCAGGCTTCTTGAACTTCTCCATTCCATTTGGAGTTGGTAGACTCACAATGCCTTAAGGGAGGAAGCAGGATTTTGACCCAAGGACACCGAAGGAATGGCTCTGTATTTCCAAGTTAGGATGGTGAGTGGCTTGGAGGGGAACTTGCAGGTGCTAGTATTCCCATGCATCCCATTGTTCTTCTAAATGGTAGTGGTTTCAGTTTTGGAAAGGGCTGATTAAGGATCCTTGAAAATTTCTGCAGTGCATCTTGTAAACGGTACGTACTACTGCTTCAGAGTGTCGGTGGAGAGAGTAATTTTTTTGTAGATGTAGTATCATTCAAGCAGCTTGCTTTGTCCTGCATAATGTCTAACTTCTTGAGTGTTGTTGGAGCTGTGGTCTCCAGGCAAGTGAGGGGGTGAGTTCTCCATTGCATGATTCCAAGCCTCTGAGAAGCTGTTGTTGCCACAGTATGTGTGTATGTGGTTAGTTCAGTTCATTTTCAGTCCATGACCTTGATATTGGAGGATTCAGTGATCATAATGTCATTGAATGTCATGGGATGATGGTACAATATCCTCTTGTTGGAGATGCTCATTGTGTGGCATGCATGTCACTTGCCACTTGCCAGCCCAGATATTGTGCATCATGTCTTGCTGCATTTGGACGTGGACAGCTTCAGCATCTGAGGAGTTGTGAATAGTGCTGAACATTGATTATTGCGCAATGAACATCTCCACATTAAACCTTATGATGGAGGGTAGCATTGATGAAGCAGCTCGAGATGGTTGGGCCTACAATACTATCTGGAGGAGCTGAGAAGATTGTCCTCCAACAGGCACAACCATCTTCCTTTATGTTAGATTTGACTATAACCAGTGGATACTTTTTCCTCTGACTCCCATTGACTTGAGTTTTGACAGTGTTCCTTGATGTGACTCTCTTAAATGCAACCAGGCTGTCAAGGGCTAGCGCGTTCACCTCCTGTCTGCAATTCAGCTTTTTTATTTGTGTTTTAACCAACGCCACAATGAGGTTAGGAGCTGAGTGGTCCTGGTAAAACTTAAACTAATCAGTGTGCAGTTTATTGCTAAACAAATGCTGCTTGATAGCACTTGATGATGCTTTGCATCAGTTTACTGATGATTGAGAGTAGATTAATGGGGTGGGGTGGCACTTGGTCATGTTGGATTTGTCCTGCTTTTTATGTACAAGACATACCCGAACAATTTTCTATGTTTTTGCATAGATGTGAATATTGTAAATGTATAGGAACAATTTGACTAGGGGCACAGCACATTCTAGAGCACACCTCTTTAGTACTATTACTGGAATGTTGTCAGGACCCATTGCCTTTGTGGTATCTAGTGGTTTCAGCCAATTCTTGATGTCACACGAGTGAATTAATGCATCTGACATTTGGCATCTGTGATGCTGGGGGCCTCTAGCAGAGGCTGAGATAAATCATCGACTTACGATTAAGGTCAAAAAGTCACACAATGCGAGGTTATAGTCCGACAGGTATTTTTTGAAAACACAAGCTTCCAGAGCTCTGCACCTTCCTTGAGTTAGTGTGAGAGAGAGGGTATGACGCAGAATTTATTAGCAGAAAGGTAACAACCCTAAGACTGGCCACCTCTTGTTGAATCTCCAATCAATTAGGAAGGAAACTACTGATTGAAATGCAAAATCCAGGTTCCTCTGAAGTCATTGTCCCTTCAGGACGACAGCAACCACAACACCACACAACCCTGTCATGGCAATCTCTGCAAGACATGTCAGATCATCAACATGGACACTACTGTCACACATGGAAACACCACCCACCACATACATGGCAGATGCTCATGAGACTCAGCCAATATTGTCTATCTCATATGATGCAGGAAAGGATGTCCTGCGGCATGGTATATTGGTGAGACTGTGTAGACACTACAACAATGGATGATTGGATACCGTGCAATGATCACCGGACATGGGTGTTTCCTTGCAGTGGGGAGCACTTCAGGGGTCAAGGACATTCAGCGTCTGATCATTGAATAAGCACTTCGAAATACACAACAACGCAAAATTGCTGAGCAGAGGCTGACAGCCAAGTTCCATATGCATGAGGACGTCATCAGTCGTGATCTTGGGTTCATGTCGCACTACAGGTGACACCACCACACTAAATACTCCCATAAACACACTCACACACACCCTCTCTCTCACACACACTCATTCACACACACACGTACATACACTCCGTCATACTCACACTCTGTCAAACATATACACACACTCACACTCACATGTGCACACTCTCTCTCTCACCCACACAAATTATTTTATCCAAGATGTTTGTGTAGTTGCAGATGCATTCTGTTTTGCTCAAAAAAAACCTGAGCCCAGTTTAAGACATTGACAGATTCTAAATAAGACCTCACACCTAAAATGTGTTGTCTGACCTGAGATGTCACCTCTTGTATACATTGATAAAACCTTTAGTTATCTTGGGACAGTGTCTTGAGAGGAATCTGGATTTTGCATCTCAATCAGTAGTCTCTTTCCTAACTGATTAAAGATTAAGGGGCAGCCAGTTATAGGGTTATTACATTTATGCTTATAAATTCTGTGTCTTATACGGTCTCTCACACACTACCCCTGGGGAAGGAGCTAAGCTCTGAAAGCTTGCGTTTTCAAATTAACCAGTTGGACTATAACCTGGTGTCGTGTGGTTTTAGACCTTGTCCACCCCAGTCCAACACCGGCAGCTCCATATCACTTCTGATTAAAATTGTTGTAAATGCTTAAGCCTTCTCTTTTGCACAGATGTGCTGGGCTCCCCATTATTAAGGATGAGGATGTTTGTCCACCACCATTCACAACTGGATATATCAGGATTACACAGCTTAGGTCGGATTATTGGTTGTGGAATCACTTAGGCATGCAAGTAATCCTCTATTGTAACTTCACCAGATTAACATCTCATTTTTAGGTATGCCTGATGCTGCATCTGGAAGCCAGTGCTCTTCTTTGACCCAGGGTTGATCATAATGGTAGAGTGGGGAATATGCTGGGCCATAAACTTGCAGATTATGATGGAGTACGATTCTGTTATCGTTGTTGGCCCAGAGTGCCTTATTGTAATAGGGTTAGGGTAGGGATCTGTTCAGAGTCTGTCCTATTTGATAGTGCCACACAACATGATTGATGGTATTCTCTGTGTGAAGACAGGACTTCATCCTCACAAGGATGTGCTTTGATCACTCTTACCAATACTGTCATGGATAGCTGCATCATTGCCAGAAGGTTGTAAGGATGATTGGTATGATTTTCCCTGTTGTTTGTTCCGTCACCACCTGTGTTAGAAAAGGAAGGGTAAAGTTGTTTCTTCCGCCTGCGTGGTGATATATGGTCAACATAACACCCAGAAATTTAATATTTGACTCAAAACGGGAGGTTTCTTTGCACACATTTGGTCTGATGCCATTAGAGTTCATGGGATTCTGGGTCAATGTTGACAACTCCAAGGACAACTCACACCCAACTGTATACCTCTATGCCACCATCTCAGCTGGGTCTGTCCTATGGTTGTGTCTGGATGGTGGGGGATATTGTATGGAATATTGTGTGTGAGGAATGATTCTGTGAATATGACTGTCAGCTGTTGCTTGACTAGTCTGATAGACAGCTCCCCCTAAGGCTTTAGCAAAGATTTGTAGCTTGGGTCGTGGGTCAGGATGTTGACTTGCTCGCCGAGCTGGCATGTTTTCGTTCAGACATTTCGTCACCAAGCAAGGTGACATCATCAGTGAGGCCTCCGAAGAAGCAAAGTTGTTCTACTCTGCTTGGAATTTATACTATCCGGTCCATTACGGTGAGTAGTGTCAGTTCCGGTTTTGTTCTGTATGGGTTTGTATATGGGGTCCAATTCTATATGTTTGTTGATTGCATTATGGGTTGAGAACCATGCATCTAGGAATTCCTATGCATGTCTATATTTGGCTTGGGCTACTGTGATTATGTTGTCCCAGTTAAGCTGATGGCCTTCATTGTCAGAGTGTACTGACATTAAGGAAAATTTGTCATGTCATTTTGCTGCAAGCTGATATTTGTGTATAGTGATGGTTAGTTTCCTTCTGTGTGAAGAGGAACCAAAGGAAGAACACCTATACAAAATCTTCGCTATGAACGGATATCCCCACAACTTCATCCACAGGTGCCTACTAAATAGACAACAACAATAGGACACAGCATTCCCCAAACACACTGCCCACACTACTCTACATCAAGAACATTATCAGAACTGACAGCGAGACTTCCACGACCACTAGGAATCATGGCAGCACACAAGCCACTCTACGACAAACATTCACAAGACCCATTCTTATAACATGCAGAACCAATGTAATTTACAAAATACCATGCAGCGACTGCTACAAGCATTACTTCGGACAGATAGGAAGGAAACTAGCCATCAGAATACACGAATATCAGCTAGCAGCAAAACAACAGGACGGGCTTTTCCTAATATCAGTACACTTGGACAATGAAGGCCATCAGTTTAATTGGGACAACATAACTATAGTAGCCTAAACCAAGTATAGACGCACATGTGAATTCCGAGAGGCATGGCTCTCAACCCATAATGCAATCAACAAACATATAGAATCGGACCCCATATACAACCCCATACAGAACAAAACCGGAAATGACACTACTCACCGTAATGGACCAGACAGTATAAATTCCAAGTGGAGTAGAACAACATTGCTTCATCGGAGTCCTCACTGATGATGTTACCGAGCAAGGTGACGAAATGTCTGAATGAAAACAAGCCAGCTTGGCGAGCAAGTCAACAACCTTGCAGCTCCCCTAAATTTGGTGCAATTGCAAGGTCAGCAGGGCAGTATTTTCTGTTGTCCTTTTCAGTACCTTAGTCGATGTAGTTCCTCTGATTTCGTTTGTTTTTTTTTTGAGACTTTGTATGGTCAGGCCAACCAAGTGGCTTGCTAGGCTATTTCAAAGGGCCTTAAAGAGTAAACCATATTGTTGTGTCTCTGGAGTCATAGCTGGGCTAGACCAGGTAAGTACAGCAGTTTTTCTCAGTGAACCAGATGGGTTTTCACAACAGTCAACAAAAGTTTCATGGGCATCATCAGACTTTAATTCCAGATTGTTATTGAATTCAAATTCCACCACCAAGTGTGGATTAGAACCCAGGTCCCTAGTTCATTACTTGGGTGCCTGGATTACTAATCCAGTGACAATACCAGTAGGCTATCACCTCTCCCCATTAATTGGTATGTATTAATATTGATATGATGCCTGTGGCTTTGGTCCAGGAACATCTCTTAGGGTTGCCTCCTGATTAAGCTTGTCTGCAGTTATTTCTCCCTCTAACACCTACATACCAGGTGATTCCAGCTAGTTGTTTTAGAGGAAAATGCTGCTGTTTCTATTTCCAACTTTCTTTATAATACTCGCAGATAATCTAAAATTAGTACACCTTGAAGGGTGATTGGACTCAATGTGAACTCTGTTTTCTTTCCACGGCTGCTGACACACCTGAGTTTCTCCAGCAATTTCTGTTTTTGTTATAAACCTTGTTTCTAGTTGTTTTACAAAAATAGGTCACTTGGAATAATTAAAATCTGAAAATAACTACTGCAGGAAAAGCTGACAATCTTAGCCTGGATTTTTGCAGGAGGTGGTGATTTTCATGCCCTATTTTCCAAGCTAGAGAAAACCACTTTGCATTTGACATTGTTAATAATGAATTAGTTCTGTCTGTGTAACAAAGGAATAAAGAAGAAAGGCAGGGCAAATTTGTTCCTTGCTCCTGCATGACTATCTGTGGTCAACATGCCATCCACGAATTTTTAACATTTGACCCAGGGTTGATTCAGAGACATACCTTTTGTGATTAATCACTAACTATTCACATTAGTGATATTTCAAAACAATAACACTCTTTCTTCAGAAATATCTAATTAGTTTTCTATAATATCTTCACCAAGGAAGAAAGCACAAGTAGATGGGCTAAGTTGTACATGTCGTAGTAAGAATTTGTACACGCTGATGTTTCGGTTTCATTTGTAAATGTGTTGCTTGTTACGGAGTTTGACTGAGTGTTTGATGCCCAATTCTACTGAGTAAGCTGATTTCTGCTGAGGTACTGACAGAGGCACTTTTAAGCGACTGATAATTGTCCCCTTGATTAGGAAACTGGTTCTGATCATCGTCATTGAATATGGATAGAAACAAGATTCAGCATAATTTAGATGACCTCGTGACCTTTTCATGTGTTGATACGAATAGGCAAGGCAACTTTGCAGAAATGATTAGAGGGGCAGATGGCAACAGATCTATGTTCTAGCCTAGCACCCTCCAATTGGATAGAAAATTGAGAATGTGTAGTCATTTAATCAAACTGACAGTTTAGGATTGATGTAGTGAATTTATATCTAATCATTCCTTTTAAAACATCTGGGTGTGATCAATATTTGAAAAAAAAAACAAAAGAACGACGAGTTGGACCAAATGGCCTGCTTCCGTGCTTTATAACTCAATGACTCTATAACTGTGGCTGCTGGAAATCACTTTTGGAATGTGTCATGAATGCAGTGCTTAGAATCAGACATAGATGGCGCTGTGATATTATTGTGCTGGAGGTGTAATGCAACTTTGCCAGCATTAGAACAAACAATATAGGACCTTGTTAATTCTTGTTAATACATTAGTTCTATAAACTTGCGTTGTATTCCTCTGGGTTTATAAGATCAAGGGATGATCTTATCAAGATACCTAAAATGTTCAAAAGATTCAATGAGGTAGATAGCGAATTGGTTTCTTCTAGTGGGTGAATCAGAAAAAAAGGGCATATGATCTTAAATTAGTGGCAGGTGTGTAAAGACAGTGTCTTTTTATTGTTCTGTATTTTTGATTGTGAACTGAAATGGGGGAAAACAGTTTTGAAAAAAAGATTTGTGCAAAAAGAAAGAAAATAACCTGACATTACTTGTAAGTACTCTTTACACAGCTGGTGGTTCAAGCAGTAGTAAATTGTTTGCAAATGAGCTGGAGCCATAAACTGTGTATAAATGGAGATTCAGCTGACAAAAATGCCTAATTGGTCTAGATCATCACTAATCATCACTAGTTGTTTAGATCAAATAGCTGTTTTTCCTCTTCCTGCCAACAATGGACAATTTCAGTTTCTATATTGTACTCCAAGTACCAGAGTAATGCTCACTCACAGAACTTATCTGTATTCCTCGGTTTCCTCCTTTTATCTTCGTCACAAACTTAACTTCCGACCCAAATTTGTGCCAGCAAACTTAGCAGCCATACCTTCTGTACTTTCTTCCAAGTTATTTATGTAAAATTATAAAATGTTGAGGCCCCAGCACGGATTCCTGTGGGACACAACTTGTTTCACCTTGCCAACCAGATGATGATTAGTTCATGCTTGCTCTGTTCCTGCTAGCTAGCCAATCTTCTATCTGCCAATATGTTACAAGTGTACTATGAAGTCTTATTTTCTACAAAAACCTGCAATGGTGGGACCTTATCAAAGGCCTTCTGGAAATCAAAGTACAGCACATCAACTGATTCCCCTTTAACCACAGCACATGCCCCTTCTTAAATTGGTTAAACATAATTTCCCCTTTCATCAAACCACGTTGACTCCGCCCAATTATCTTAAACTTGAAGGATCCACCTATAATGTAGTTAACAGCTAACATCCTCCCCGTGACATATGCTAAGCCAACTGGCCGACTGGAAACGGTTTTCTCCCTCCCTTTTGAATGAAAGGATGGTAGCAAATGTAACTCCTACCTACAAAAGAACTTTCTCCAAATCAAGGGCATTTTGGAAAATGAAAAACTAATGTATCAACTTTCTCACAAGTAGCTTCTTTTAAGACACCAGGGTGAATTACTTCAGGAGCCGGGGACTTGCTCACTCACAGCTCCAACAATTCACTCAGTCCTGCTGCCCTGGTGATTGTAATTTGCTCCACTCCTTCTGTTTTTTAATTTATTGCTCTTTCTAGGATATTATTAATAACCACCATAGTGGAGATCCATACAAATGTGTTTATTTCAATTACCATCTCATTCTACATTATTAATTTCCCAACTCTCTCTCTGTCGGGCTAACGCTCATTTTGTTAACTTAGCTTTTTTAAAAAGGTCTATAAAAACTCTTACGACTTCTATATTTCTAGCTAGCTTTCTGATAGTGTAGTTAATGTTTGCTGTTTTTGTATATTCTGCCCAATATTTTGGCCCGCCATTCACCTTTGTATAATTAAAGGAATTTTGTTTTGAAAAGTTTGATACTATTTTTTGGCCAGCGACAGATGATGACTATTCCCTTTCTAAGTTTTTTCTTGTTGAAATGTATTCCGAGATCTCCCCTTAAATGTCTGCCATTGTATTTCTATTGAACTATCCATTAAACTTAATTTGTCAGTTCACTTTAGACAACTGTGCTTTCATGACCTCTTCATTGCCTTTAAGTTTAATATTCTTAGACTCATTCCTTTCTTATTCAAACTGAATCATATCATGGTCGCTAATATGTAGGGTCATCTTCACTACAAAGGCATTCATTAATCTTGTGTTGTTGCATTATTCCAGGTCTTGAATAGCCTGTTTTCCGTTGAGCTCCAGAATGCGTTGTTCTAAGAAACTCTATCAAAAAACATTCTATGAACTGATCTGGGTTACCTTTACCCACCTTTTTTCCAGTTTATTTGTACATACCCAATGATTATTGCCATACTTCTCTGACAAGCTGTGTGGTTACTGTTAGGGGGCCTGTTCATCACACACAGGAATGACTTCTTGCTTCAATCATTTGATTTCTACCCAAACTGCTTCTGCACAGTGGTTTCCTGAACTTAGGTCATCTCTCTCTATGGTGTTAATACCATTAGTTAACAGAGCGGAGCAATCTCTCTACTTCTTCCTAGTTTCATATCACCTCAATGTTCAGGTACCAATCTATAGCCCTGCAATGGCCATCAGATCATACCTATTTATTTCCATTTGTGCCATCAATTCATTTTTTATTTTGAATACCATGTGTATTCACAATCAAAACCTTCAGTTTTGTACTTACGTTTGTAACTTTTAGCCTTAACTTTTGATTCATTGCTGGATTTGTACACTGTCCTTCCATGTCTATCATTTCCCATATTATTGCCTTTCTCCTTTATCTTGTCTCTACTGATTTACCATATTTGCAAATTTGATCCCTTGCTCACAATATCTAGTTTAAAAGTAGAGCTCATGGGTGTAATGGTACGTTAGTATCCCTACATTTGAGCCAGAAGGTCCATGTTCAAGGTAAGTCTGTTCTGGAGCTGCATCATAACAGTTCCAAACAGGATGACTAAAACATTTATTGTTTAAAAGTCTTTACTTCTTAGTGATGCAGCTCACCAAAACACCAGCCCCAGCGTGTTTCAAGTACAGACCTGACTTTCCCCAGTACTGGAGCCAATGCACCAGGAATTGGAATCCTCCCACACAGTTGATCCACCCATTTATTTTTCTAATCTTATCTACCCTATGCCTATTTGATCAGGGCTGAAGTACAAATCAGAGATTACCTCTGAGGTTCTGTTTTTAAATTTGGTGCCTAACTCCTCATACTGACTTATGCAGAACCTCTTTCCTTATCATTGATACCTGCATGACAACTGGATCCCTTTCCTCCTGCTAAGTTCTTCTCCAGCCTTGTGCAGATGTCCTGAACCCTGTCACTGAGCAGGCAACGCAGCCTTTTGGACTCTAAATCTCTGCTACGAGAGCATTCCTCCGGGTGCTCTGGTTTCATCCCATAGTCCAAAGGTGTGCAGGCTAGGTAGATTGGCCATGCTAAATTGCCCGTAGTGTACAGGGGTGTGTAGATTAAGTGGGTTATAGGCGGATGGGTCTGGGTGGGATGCTCCAAGGGTTGCTGTGGACTTGTTGGGCTGAAGGGCCTGTTTCCACACTGTAGGGATTCTATGAAAACACCTTACCATTCTTTCCCCTACCACACCACAAATGATTTCTTGTATTACCATGCCATGGTCAGCTAGCTTATCCACCTGAAAGAACTTCAAACCTGGTGTGGGGCTGGATGAACACAGCAGGCCAAGCAGCATCACAGGAGCAGGAAAGCTTGACATTTCAGGCCTAGACCCTTCATCAGAAATGGGGGATGGGAAGAGGGTTCTGAAATAAATAGGGAGAGAGGGGGAGGCGGATAGAAGATGGATAGAGGACAGGATAGGTGGAGAGGAGGCAGACAAGTCAAAGAGGTGGGGTGGAGCCAGTAAAGGTGAGTGTAGGTGGGGAGGTAGGGAGGAGATAGGTCAGTCCAGGGAGGACGGACAGGTTAAGGAGGCGGGATGATGTTAGTAGATAGGAGATGGGGGTGGGGCTTGAGGTGGGAGGAGGGGATAGGTGAGAGGAAGAACAGGTTAGGGAGGTGGGGACGAGCTGGGCTGGTTTTGGGATGCAGTTGGGGGAGGGGAGATTTTGAAGCTTGGTGATTCTCCAGCATCTGCAGTACCTATTATCTCAGAACTTCAAACATGCTGGACAACTGCAAAGGCTGAGGCTTCTACACCCCTATAGACTTCCATGTTCCCGTTGACAAGATCAGGTAAAAATGATTTTCTGTCACCAAAAAAAACTTCAGAAACCACAGCTATGTTGGCTTTATGTATAAAAAACAGGCCATTTCAAACTTACTACTGTGTCCAATGGCAAACTGTAATAAAGTTAGTTATAAGACTGTAGAAGCACACGTAGTAAAAGCAATAATGCTAAGAAAGCAAACATAGAAATGGTCTCAATAATTTCACAAGGTTAACAGCAGTATCAGTTGTAACTCAGATATAAAGAATGTTAATTTCTGTAGGGAAAACATCAATCACAAGATCTGGTTTAGAACACTTAGTACATTTGAGTAAACTCTCAAGTCACGTGACTTTTTCACATGCGTGATGAAAGAATTCAGGCACATTTGTAATAATACACCAACCTCTTTTAAGAAGTACTGTTATGGGTCATTTCACCAAACAAATGTTGGAGTGGGCAACAGATATAGGGCTCATATTAAAATCAAAAACAATACTTAATTTGTCAGCAAGATAAACTAGCACACAAATACATGAAACCTGAAAAGAGTTTTAGGGAAAGGATCAACAAAAATCTGTCTGCAAAATGCACAACGCAAGTGGTGGAAGAAGTAAAAACAAAAAAGTGGCAACAATATCAAGGCCCATTCTCGAGAAATCTTTCATATCACACACATAGTGAAGCAGGACAGGCATATTGTGTTGCAGCCCATAAAAATAGGTTTTATCACAAACTCAAAAGATGCTTTTTTTCCCCAATGCTATGGAATTTCTGATCAACCTGGAAGAAAAGAACTTCAACCATTAGGTGACAATCATCAGACTGCACAATAGTATTCAGCGTCATGTTTCCAAGAGAAAAGACAATTTTCAGATTATGGCTACTACTAGAAGAAACTGCTTGGGCAGCTGTATTCATTTATATAGTGCACTTCTCCAGCCACCACCGAACAATTAATCAAATGCCGCATATAATACATGCTATAAATTGATAGTATTCTTAAATAATAGAACCAAAACCATACTCTATCCATACCAATTTTTGTTTTGCCCAGATTATAAGTTATTTCTCAAGGTTATGATTTGGGCCTGTTCCTACTCTGCAAGCAAGAACAATGTTAGACCTCTGAAGAACAGATTTTCTGGACTGAAACATTAACTCTCTTTTTCTCTCCACAGCTGTTGCCAGACTTGGTGAGTTTCTCCAGTACCATGTGTTTGTTTCATGTTGCCAATGTTTGCAGTATTTTGCAACATTAGACTTATTGGAATTTGTAACTTAACATTCTGAAAACTAAATAGCAGGCCAACTTAATCCACATGTAAAAACCAAAAGAACTGCAGAAGCTGTAAATCAAGAACCAAAACAAAGTTGCTGGAAAAGCTCAGCAGGTCTGGCAGCATCTGCGAAGG
>JAHRHZ010000105.1:5219572-5270622 GCA_024137785.1 Ginglymostoma cirratum
TCTGAGGAAGGGTCACCGGACCCGAAACGTTAACGCTGTTTTCTCCTCCACAGATGCTGCCAGACCTGCTGAGCTTTTCCTGCAACTTTGTTTTTGTTCCCGATTTTCAGCATCCGCAGTTCTTTTGGTTTTTATTAAGAACTAGGACAGACTCATTTCTATTTTAGTGAATCTCTATATTTATGAAAAGGAGCAAGTCCCCATGGAAAAATGAGACACTTTTGGACAATCAGGTTCAATGGCTTCCTAAGGAGACACAGCAGCATACAGAAAATGTATGCTAATTAGGGAAGTACAGAAACTGAAATTTGAAAGTTTTTCTTGCAATGCAGGTTAGAATGCTGGGAAATGCAAGTCTAATGCATTTTTAGCAGCACTACAGACATAATAATTTAATTGTACAGTAAGTACACCAGACCAATTTGACTTTATATTGGCTTTATTATGAAAGTCAACTTATGAGTTTACTTTCAAAAGTAATTGCAAATGTGACAATAATGTACAGCATACAACATTTATTAATTCTTGTATTGCAATTATGAACACATTTTCACTTAAAAATACATTCTCCATTTTCAACTAAGCATCTCTAGCTTCAAATCAAGATTATACTGTGTCAGTTAATATCCAAATTGTTTTAAAGAGAAGTCACAATTAAACCATTATCTGTTTCTCTTCCAAAAGAAGTACTAAACATTTAACTCGGTGGAATAGAGATAACAGTTTAAGAACGAAAGTAAGAATTCAATGGTAAGCCCAAAATCTAATTTAAGCAAAGCAGCATTGCAAGGCTTCATTTTGTAGATACAAATCTGGCTTCTTCCACATCCCTGAATTTCATTACTTCACCAATGGCAGTTCTGTTTGTAACATCACTCTCTTTTATTTGAAATGATTACTATATTAAATATAGCATGCAAATACAATTTTTTGGTGTTTCACGACACTGAAAAATTTTTTTCTCCCAAAAGAATTTCCATTTGTTTGCTTCCAATACTGAAGCCATACCATCAATGAGATTAAAAAAAAAACCTTTATGCACTTGTCCGCAGTTAGAGATGCAAAAATGTAAGATGCATATGCTACTTGAACAGAGCTTCATATTTTCATGTCAGCTAAGCAGAGGAAAAGCTAATACTCAAGCAGAATCTTCCAGTCAGCAGCAAGTCTCAATGCTGGAATATAACTTAATTAGACACAGCGGTAGTGTCCAAAAAACGCTCAGCCTTCCTATCTTAATCCTGAAGGAAATTTAGGCCAGGAAACACTGAACTCAAACTCCCCACCGTACCACCAAATGAAGCTATTAAGTTGTCAATTAATGATCACTTGAGGGCCTGTTCACACCTGGGCTGCAATTATCACAGCTCAAGGCGAGACAATAAAAACTTGGCTCGACTCTAATCATCAAACCATTACAGGCCAATTGACAGGTGAAAGTGTGGATGCGGTAAGGCAAGATAAGGATCCCTGCAATCCATATAAAGAGTTTACGCTTTCACACTAGTAGGCTAAATATAGGACAAGGGATGTTGTTGAAACCCAGCACACCCTGACATAGCTTCTAACCTCACTGTCCCCGCAACTCCCAATCCTAGAAGCATCTTTCTGCTCAAAAAGGTTACCTGAGATGATCTTGATTGTCCTTCAATTGGTCAGCAGCTCTGCCAGGATTTTCACTCCATGGTCCTGATTTTGGGGGAAAAAAAGGCTCACCCTTTCCCTCCAAATTACCTGTTTGCAAGATACAGTAGGTCTTATTCTGAAGAGTCAGTTTAAGTGCCCTGTCACCTTTTCAGCAAATGAGTAAAACACCTAGTGAAAATGGAGGAATCTGGCCTTTGTGGGCAATTGCCATGAAATGCACCAACTGATGGCAGCCAAAATGTGGGATTTCCCTTCCCACCACAGAGAAGTGGTGCTGAATGTAATAACTTACCATTGCAGCCAGTAAAAGATTGGCTGAAGCAGGAAAATTCCAATGTTGATACCGCCAAACAAACTTTTTTTTTTCCTATTTTTCAGCACCCTTTCTTAATGCAATCACTATGTTCTCCTTCAGTTAACGAAAGATTGCAGTCTAGAAATCAACAAAGCAGTTGACTGACATTAAGGGATGCACAAGTATCACTGTAAGTAAAATACTGCAATTACCTAAAATCAGAAGATTAAAAATAAATCAGCACAGGAGTGGCACGGTGGATGAGTGCTTAGCACTGCTGCCTCACAGCACCAGGGACCCGGGTGCCCTTGGGTGACTGTCTGTGTGGAGTCTGCACGTTCTCCCCATGTCTGCGTGGGTTTCCTCCGGGTACTCTGGTTTCCTTCCACAGTCCAAAGATGTGCAGGCTAGGTGGACTGGCCATGCTAAATTGCCCGTAGTGTTCAGGGATGTGTAGCTTAGGGGGATGGGTCTGGGTGGGATGCTGTGTGGGTCGGTGTGGACTTGTTGGGCTGAAGAGCCTGTTTCCACACTGTAGGGATTCTTCGAGGAGTCTAGTGTTGATATTTCAGGCTAAATTTAACTGGGTATCTCCACTGCTAAAGCAAGCAAATTCACATACAAGGGTGACTAAAAATGAAGTGTTCACATTTAGGTCCAATATTATAATCTGGTCATCATTTTATGTGGTTAAATTCTTTATATTTATGTACCACCTGTCGCCAAGTGGCAGCATCCCCGCCTTTGATTCAACAATGAGTTCAAATCCCACTCCAGACATGGAACACAAAATCTAGGCTGACACTTCAGTGCTGTTGAAAGGTGTGATCCTTCAGGTGAAAAGTTATACTAATTTTCTATTATCGTCTCAGTTGGATGTATTAGATTTCATATGCGACTAAAGGAGTTCTCTTCCTGGTGTCCTGGCCATTATTTATCCCTCGACTAACTTGTCTGCCACTTTTCCTACAAATACAGCAATTACTACACTTCAAATTATTGTAACTGGCTGTAAATCTTGAATGTTCCAAGTCTGTGATGGATACAAACTCATTCTTTCTTTCAACATATGGGTAAGCCACAATGAACTATGCAAGAATCCATAAAATTGCATTTCAAATTCCCTCTTTGGAAAGGATTTAGCATTTATCTAGAACCTACACTTTATAGTGCAACTTTCTTATACTTCTTGTGTCACTACATCGTCCCTCACCATCGTTCTATGCAGGTTCTGGTTTTCAGAGTTAAATACTGAAATCTTCAGAGTTACAGAGTTCTGGTAGTAGACGGCATTCTAGAAGATGTTTTATCCTTTGGAACTCGGCATAATCACAGTTAATTTGGTAAATAAATATAATTAATTTGGCTGTGTCCCCACTGCTGCATTTGGGCTTTGCAGTGGCCAAATCGAGTCCTGAATACAACCAAGTTGAGGTAAAGAATAACAAAATTAAAGAACTGCAGATGCTGGAAATCAGAAACACAACAGAAACTGCTGGAAAAACCCAGGAGGTCTGTGCAGAGAAAGCACAATTAAAGTTTCGGGTCCGCTGACCCTTATTCAGAATTCTGAAGAAAAGTCACTTGACTCGAAATGTTAACTCTGCGTTCTCTCCACAGATGCTGCCAGACCTGCTGAGAAAAAGATTAATAAAGGACATTCAAGTTATATTTCTATGCTCAAAACAGCAGCACCACAGTCCAATGTGTCTAGTTCAAAAGTAATAATCTTATGGAAATATTTATCCATAGTTCTTAATTAACCAATCTTCAATCTTTCCAAGAATGCTCAGTATAGTACTTGTTATGTTCTGCAACTTCAAAAGTGTCCAGCTATAAATATCAAGATGTCACTCCAAGTTAGGTCCCAGAGTGGCTTGGCAGGATAGCTGGCAAGACTATTTATCTTCCAACCAAGTGGAAGAAATATTCAAGCAAAATTACAAAATACCAGAAGTTCAAGTGTCATACATCTAGTGCAGGTTTTAATAGTTCTTAATAAAAACCAAAAGAACTGCGGATGCTGTAAATCAAGAACAAAAACAAAAGTTGCTGGAAAAGCTCAACAGGTCTGGCAGCATCTGTGAAAGAGAAAACAGAGTTAACGTTTCGGGTCCGGTGACCCTTCCTCAGAACTTTAGAGTTCTGAGGAAGGGTCACCAGACCCGAAACATTAACTCTGTTTTCTCTTTTTAATAGATCTTGACTGAGTCAATACTTGGGAATGCCTCACACAAGAGATTCTGAACATATAACATTTGACAGTAATTCCACTGCAAAAGCTAGCCTTTGTTGCCCAAGTATATTATAATAATAATAATAGCAGTGATTAATCCACTGCTAAACCATCCTTACAGCTACTTGATGATATGGACTGCTTCATATTGAGCAAAATAGGGACATTATTACACTCATCTACCTATAAAAGCTTCAGAGAAAAGCTGAACAGGAAAAAAAAGCGAATAAGTCATATGTATTAATTCAAACAAATCATAAAAAGGTGTGTCAGTTTATGATGCATGTGTAATGGAAGGATATGCAGCAATCTTCAGCCAAAGCAAGACTTAACTTGTCAAAGAATTTTGTTTTTATTCAAAGAGAGTACTACACTGGATCAGTGGTATCACACAATGCATCCAGCACAAGTTGAACAGCAAAATTTAAGAATATTTGATATAAAATGGAATCTGAACCATTATATGATTTCAACTGCCACTCAAAAGTAGAAACTCCAACCACAATACAGTATTTTGAGTTCACAACACAAAATTCTGATTAATCTCACCACATTTTCAGAAAATAACTTCTTCCTATCCATATTTTCTTTGAATGCCACAATAGAGCTCCCTCTTAAAAAAAAGTTACTCTTTTCTCTTCCCCAATCTGTCCACATTATTTACCAACCCTAGACAAAGGTGTCAGGGAAGACAACCTATTCCTGAATCTTCAATCAGAGTCTGACGAGCAAGCAAACCCAGTGCTTAACTTCTCACATGATCATCCATTCCATTGCCTGATACCTTGCTTTGACCATGACTTAATATTTTATACGATAGGCATATGAATAAAATTAATAAAGGGATGAAATTGTGTCCCACCATCTTACATAACAACAACATTAGGCCATTCAGCTCAAGCGTATCCGCCATGCAATTACATCATAAATGCTCTTTATCTTAAGTTCATTTACTCTCCTTATTTCCATAACCCTTGCTACCAGATAACAAGAATCTACTCATCTCAGTCTTGACAACTGACAAGCATCCATATAATTTGGCAGCAAAGCGATCAAGATTTCAATTGCACTGTTCTACAAAAATGCTTTCCAATTTCTTTTCTAAATATCCTACGTGAAGAAAGATATGTGGTATAATTTTATGAGAGCTTAGATTTTAACCATCAGTTTGATCTATTTGTGTGAAGGCATTTAATACCTAACCAGGTCAGTATCTTTGGAACCGTGAATTTAAATCAGTATGTGTCAGAGAACAGATATTCAAAGACCTCCTGGAGTATTAATGGAAGGTTATTCTGTAGGGTTTATGACGAGGAAAAAAAAAAGTGATTAGCTTGTCAGCAGCTAGGGCAAGCAAGTTATTTTTTAAAAATTTAGTTAGAAGCTTTTGAATTCTATTGAAAGACGACGTGACTGGTGTCAGGTGCAACAACAGTTTCTCACGGAAAAGAAGATTTTGCACAGCAGTTAAGTGAATAAGTTATCATCTCAGTATAAGGGTTGTAGTTTGTGAACACTTTCACAACAGAAGTGTTTGGTTAGAACTCTGTGGATTATTAAAAGCTCAGGAAAGTCAAATATTTCAGTTGTTTGAAAATTCAAGGTTAAAAAATACTTTGCACCTCACAGAACAGGTATTGAGCGAACAAAAAATATACAGATTGAACAGTGAAGGAGAAACTGTATGGATTTTCATTAACTGTAAAGTAGTGGTGTTGGGGAGTAGATAGAAATTTGTTTTGCTGTGCATCTGATATCTTTTAAAAAACAAGTTTTAGATTGGTTTGTTTTGCTTTATTTTGCTTAATAAGTTTCTGTTTTATTCTAAATCTGCAGCCTGGCAGCTTACGTTTCAAAGAAAGGCTGTCACATCATTTTTAAAAATGAATCTATCAAGCCAGATTTCAATTTGGGATCTGACTTGTCCAACAGTACCATTAGCTTGGAACTACCACTACACCTCATGGGGATAGTGTGCGAACATCAAGTCCCACAATTCCCAGAGTCATCACAGAAGTTAAAGATTCTAAAAACAAAATGCAAAATTTCCCAACTTACCCAGTTTTTAGACACATTAACAGAAAGCATAGACAGGTTTCTGTTCTGAACAAGAATTCATTTTGTTATACATAAATAGACTCCAGCTACAGGTAAACATTTATGAATAGTCAGCATTTAACTCTATTAGTAAAAGTTCTAACTCAATTTTACGTTCCCGCTTACACACATATAAAGACACAGACAGGAAAACAAAAAATCATAAGTGTTATGGGCAGAGGGAAATACTGGGAAAGCATTTCAGTGGTTCCTGTTCACAGGCTTTGTGGAGAAGATTTTCATGCTGATCTGAATGTTGCTTCTCTGGATATTTTCACTTGTTTGCAGTGGACACAGGATGACCGGGTCACATTTATAAAAGGCCTCAGACTTCTTAACTAAAAGTCACAGCTACCAGCAACTGCAGAAGGAAAAGTAAACTGGATTCATCAGGTTTAAAGTGGTTTATACCACTGAGAACAGGGTCAACTTCTCAGCCAGTAGAAATCTGATGGCTTCTCCCTATTTTGTTCACAGCCTAAACCTATTCAGCTTTCAGGAAACTAATCACAAACTTGTCAGCAGGCAAAGGCTTTTGTGATCAATAACTGGTCATTAGCTTGATCATTAGATGATTAGTGAAGGATTGTAAAGTTGTGAGATGCAGAGAAAAGTGTGTCCTAATGTATAAATCACAAAAGGGGTCAAAATGCAGGCATAGTTAATAGTTAGGAATACTGATGCAATAAGCAATAATATTCTAAGGGGAATGGAGTCAAAAAGTAGTGAGATTATGCTTCAACCATACAGGACATAGGTTATGCTACAACTGGAGAACTGTATAATTTTAAGGAAGGATGAAAATGCATTGGAAGTAATTCAGAGAAGGTTTACTGGAATAATAATTGGGATGGTTGAGTTTTTATAAATTTGGACATGATAGGTTTGTATCTGTTGGAGTTTAGAGGTGACTTGATTGAAACGTAGAATATCTTGGGTCTTGTCAGGATGCATGCAGAAAGAACTTTTCTTCATGGCAGATGTTAGAGGTAGGGGTCACTGTTTTTAAAAAATAGTGGGTTGCCTTTTTAAGAAACATGTAGATAAAAATGTTTTCTCACAGTTGGTCAAGAAACTTTGGAGCTTACTTCCTTGAAAAGGCAGTGGAGCAGAGTCTTCGAATCTCTTTTAGGCCAGAAGTTGATAGATTCTTGATAAGCAAGGGGGTGAAACTTTATCGTTGAATGGAACGTGGAGTAATTGGTTTAGTCACATTCTTTGTGGTATGATGAAGCAAGCTTGAGGTGCTGAGAGACCTATTTCATATGCTTTTGAGGGGCGAGTGATTTCTGCATTTCTTGCATATTATGGGTGGCTTGTGTAATTACTTCAGGAACAAAAACAAAGTTGCTGGAGAAACTTGGCAGGTCTGGCAGCATCTGTGAAGGGAGAAACAGAGTTAACGTTTCAGGTCTGATGACCCTTCCTCAGAGCAGTTCTGAGGAAGAGTCATCGGACCCGAAACATTAACTCTGTTTTTCCTTTCACAGATGCTGCCAGACCTGCCAAGCTTCTCCAGAACCTTTGTTTTTGTTCCTGATTTACAGCATCTGCAGTTCTTTCAGTTTTTATTGTGTAATTACTTGCTTGCCTTCCCAGTCATCATGTGAAGGATATCATGGGTTCCTGGTGTGTAATAAAGTTTTTGGGAGATTGAACATCCCCAGGAGGTCTATTTCATTAAGAGTGGCTAGGGAATTACACACCCTGGTCTGTTTACACAAGCTGCCTGTTTTGCTCAGTTCCACTTCCCTGCTGGGCCCTATTGCAGTTGTATGCGTAGGGTAGAGAAGAGACATGTTGAACTTAGTTACTTGTGATGGAGCTCTGAGGCAGCAGCTTGAAGGTGCCAAGGAGTCAGCAATGATTTGATTATTTCATTGGGTTTCCAACACACTGGGTTAGTTTTCATAGGAACATTTACCTATCAGACAGCAGGGAGAGAGAAAGCTTAAAGATCAGCACTTGTGCTCAGCTGCAGCCAGTGCTTCAGCAGTCTCTATATTCTGCAACCAATTTGGAGATTTCCAACGTAGAAGTTGAATGCGATGGGCATTTCACTGGTCCTGCTCTGATACTCCTCTGAGCTGTTTACTTATGTGGAGATCCATCCCCAGACCAGGGAACGTCCTGACTCCTGCAAATATCCAACTATCTGACAAGTAATGAAGGTGTATTCCTGATGCAGAATTAAACTCACCCAAAACAGCCAGCTTCAATGCTACCCTGCCCATACATCCCTGACATGGCGTCTCAACCAATAGCCTCAACTGACCACTTGATTCCTGCCTGTGAGGGGAAAACTTGGCCCTACATCTTCAAATGCTTCCAAGGTGCTTGCTTCACTCTGCTTCACAAGCTTATCCAGCGTTCTGTTGCTCGCTGTCTTCCAACTTTTGTCTTTGTACATTCCCCATGCTGCAACATCTGGTGTTGAGCTTTCAGCCCCTCAATCCTACCGAATGATTAAACTGCCCATTGCCGCCTCTTCCTGCATTTTTTTTCTTTTAAAAAACCATCAAAAATCCCACCTTTCAGTCACACTTCTTAATTACTCTTTCTGTACTTTAGTATTTTTAGTCTATCTATAAAAATTCTTTGTTTCTATGTTTAAGGCACGTATAGATGTTATGTGTGGATTTTATCAAAATTTGGGTAAATAAGGCTGGGTCAAGCTTCACAAGTATAAAGCAGGGTTGTTAGAATAGCAGCTGTGTATTTTGAGCTTGGTATGCAGACTTGTGCCTGTTGTCTCATCAGCATTCACTTTGTCAAATGCTAAGCTGACTTTTGTGATTCTGTCGGATGCTTTTCTATTGATATAGACTTTGTTAGACAGGGTGCTGCCCAAAATGGTGAATCTGACTACGGCTTCAAGTGTGTAATCACTAATTATGATGCTAGGCAGATGTATTCTTTGCCTGTAGTATTGAGAAGCATGCCAGTGACTTTCAAGGGTGATAGTAATTGCAAGTTTTATTTCTGTAGTAACAAGCGTGGGGCTGGATGAACACAGCAGGTCAAGCAGCATCATAGGAGCAGGATAGTGTTCGGCTAAGAGAATAGCAACTATGAACTTGTATTTCACCACTCCAACAAGCCTATTTAAAATCTAAATGGATGGCTTAGCTACTAATATTTGCATTAAGTTAATTGAATATTGTAGGTTGCTACAAGTGGAAAAAGTTGAAGATTTTCCTTTCTACTCTTCAAAAAGCACTCAATGTGCAGAGGTGAAAAGAAATACTTTAATGAAACTGTTCCGTACACTGCTTAGAAATGCTGCATAAAATGATGCAGAAGTTACCCAAGTCTATGTATCCTTCATTGCAAAGAAAGCAATAGTGTCAAATGATTGTAAAATAAAAAACAGTTAAGGTCAAGAGTAGAGGCCTGAATTGAAGACTTTGTAATTTGTGCCTTGTGTGTGGAGGCCTTCGCTGTTTGAAAGGACTACATTGCCATGCCGCCATGGATGCTAACAAAATAAGGGAAACAAGTGGGGATGTTTTGGACTGCATACACATTACCAGAGAGGTGGTATTTACGGCCTTAAAGTGCATTAAGGTGGATAAATCCCCTAGGCCTGATCAAGTCCATTCTCAGACATTGTGGGAAACTAGGGGAGAACATTTGCAGAGGCCCTTGCAGGTATTTTTGCTGCTTCTTTAGCCACTGGTGAAGTTCCACGAGACTGGAAGGTGGATAATGTTGTTCCATTGTTAAGAAAGGGAGCAAAGACAAGACAGGGAACTACAGGCCAGTAAGCCTGATATGAGCAGTAGGCAGGTTGTTGGAGAGCATACTGAGGGACAGGATCAACCAACATTTGGATTGTCAAAGTCTGTTTGGCGATAGTCAGCATGGATTTGTGCGCAGGAAG
Source organism: Ginglymostoma cirratum (assembly GCA_024137785.1). Classification (NCBI taxonomy): domain Eukaryota; kingdom Metazoa; phylum Chordata; class Chondrichthyes; order Orectolobiformes; family Ginglymostomatidae; genus Ginglymostoma; species Ginglymostoma cirratum. The sequence goes on from JAHRHZ010000105.1 coordinate 5,229,731, forward strand.
TCATGTTTGACAGATCTTTTAGAGCTTCTTGAAGATGTAACCAAAAGGATGGATGAGGGTAGGGCAGTGGATGTTGTCTGTATAGACTTTCAGTAAGGCCTTTGACAAGGTCCCATACAGCAGGCTGGTCACGAAAATTAGGTTGCATGGGATCTAGAGAGAGTTTCCTAATTGGATTCAAAATTGGCTCAATGGTAGGAAGCAGAGGGTGATGTTTGAGGGTTGTTTCTCATTCTGGAGGCCTGTGACTAGTGGTATGCTGCAGGGGTCATTGCTGGGACCTTTGTTATTTACATGAATGATCTGGGATGTGAATGTACAAGGCATGATTAGTAAGTTTATAGATAATATAAAATTAGGAGGCATCATTGGTAGTGAGGAAGGCTATCAAAAACTAGAGGGATCGTGATCAGATGGGGATGTGGGCTGAGGATCAGCAAATGCAGTTTAATACAGATAAGCATGAGGTGTTCCACTTTGGAAAGTCAAACCAAGGTAGGACTTGTACAGTAAATGATAAGGTCCTGAGGAGTGTTGTGGAACAGAGGGACCAAGGAGTACAGTACATAGTTGGTTGAAAGCAGTGTCACAGGTAGACAGGGTGGTGAAGAAGGCATTTAGCATGCTGGCCTTCATCGGTCGAAGCATTGAGTCAGGGAGTTGGGCTGTTATTTTACAGTTGTACCAGTTGTTGGTGAGGGAGCATTTGGAGTATTGTCTACAGTTCTGGTCACCCTCCTGTAGGAAAGACATAGTTAAACTAGAAAGTGTGCAAAGAAGATTTACGAGAACGTTGCCAGGACTAGTAGGGAGACGTTGCCCAGGATAGGACTTTATTCCTTGGAACGTGGGAGAATGAGGGATAACCTTTATTAAGGTGTATAAAATCACAAGGGGCATAGCTAGGACGAATACATAGTCTCTTTCCCAGGGATGGGGAATTGAAAACTAGAGGGCATAGGTTTAAGTGAGAGGGGAAAGATTTAAGAAGGACCTGAAGGACAACTTTGTAACACAGAGTGGTGCATATGTGGAATGGGTTGCCAGAGAAAGTGATTGAAGCAACATTTAAAAAAACATTTGGATGGGTATATGGATCGCAAGGGTTCGGTGAGATGTGGACCAAATGCAGGCAGTTGGAACTAGCTGAGTGGACACTGTGGTCAGCATGGACCCGTTTGAGTCGAAGGACCTGTTTCCATGGTGTATTACACAATGACTATGCACTTACTGGAAGCTAGAATGTGCAACTGATTGTACTTAGGAACAACTGAGTGTGCATATGTAAAATTCACTCATGCAAAATCCACTCATTCCAGGACAAAGCAGCCCACTTGATTCGTAGCACATCCACTCCTTCCGCCGTCGACACGCAGCAGCAGCCATGTGTACTGACTACAAGATGCACTGTAGGGATTCACTAAAGATCCTCAGACAGCACCTAACAAATACATGACTGCTTCCATCTAGAAGGACAAGGGCAGCAGATATACGGAAGCACCACCCAACCAATTACCACCCTGACTTGGAAATACGTTGCTTTTCCTTCACTGTGGCAGTGTCAAAATCCTGGAATTCTCTCCCTAGTATTCTGAGTCAACTCACAGAAGGTAGACTGCAACGTTCAAGAAGGCAGCTCACTACCACTTTCTCAAGGGCAACTACTGACAGGCAATAAACGCTGGCCAGCCAGCAACACCCACGTTCTCACAAACAAAAAAATAAACAAAATCTTTTCTGTACAGGTAGTTCTCCTATAACGCGATAGCTGCATTCTTGCATGACCTCATGCTATAGAAAACTGCCCTAGAAAATCATGTTATAGGGAAATTGCTATATCTGTACGGCAGAAAGTTTGTGTTAACCCAAACAGCATCCACTATTCATCAATCGTGTTACAGCCAATTCATGTTAACAAAACACGCATTATAGCAGAACTACCTCTGTATTCTCTCCGGTTTAACAGTATAGAAGAGACACCAAGTTATGTGCAATATTCCAAGAGTGGCCTCAATGTTCTGTACAGCCACAATGTGACATCCCAATTCCCGTTCTCAATGCATTGACCAATAAAGGCAAGCGTGCCAAACGCTTCCTTCACCACCCAGACTACCTGAGACTCCACTTTCAAGTGTGCATCTGCATCCCTAGATTTCTTTGTTCGTCAACACTCCGCATAGCCCTACCGTTAACTGTATAGGTCCTGTTTGGGTCTGCCTTATTTATGCAAATTAAATTCCATCTGTCACTTTTCAGTCCATTGGTTCATCAAGGGCTTGTTGTACTCTGAGAGAATCTTCACTGCCCACCACACCACCTGTTTTGTTGCTGTTTGCAAAGTTACTAACCATGCCTCCTATGTTCACATCCAAATAATTTATATAAATGATGAAAATTTTTTTTTTTTTGCATCACACCGCTGGTCACAAGGTCTAGAAAAAAGATACCTTCTACTACCACCCTCTGTCTCGTCCTATCTCCATGTGAATTTTGTATCCAATTAGCTAGGTCCTCCCGATTCAGTGTGATCTAATCTTACTCGCCAGTCTACCATGCGGAACCTTGTTGAACACTGCATGTAGATGACGTCTACCACTCTACCTTCATCAATCTTCTTTGTTACCTCTTCAAAAAAAAACTTAATCAAATTATGCACCTCTAATCACAACTCGCATATAGTTGGGAATAATTTTGCCCAAAAGTCCTCAATATTGACTTTGGACCCGATGAAAGGTCACAGCATCAGGTCAGATACGGGCAAGGAAACATTATGTTGATTTTGCACCTACCAGGCCCACCCCTACCTTAACTGAATTATACTCTTGCATGCTGAATGTTGCTGAGAGGCAGCACTTGGAACAGCAAGATCACATATTGTACTCTGGGCAGGGGACTTCGATGTCTATCACTAAGTGGCTCATCCATGGTTGAGTCCTGAAAGATGTAGCACCTAGACTGGGTCTACAGTAAGTGGTCAGGAAAAGATGTACTTGATTTCAGCATCTCCGGTCAACCAGTTGTGAATGCATCCGTCCATCATAATATGGTAAAGTGACTAATAGCAGTCCTTGTAGGGATGAAGTCTCTTCTTCGCATTGAGCAAACCCTCCGTTGCCTTGTGTAGCATTACAACCATGGACTCCAAACAGATCCAGCAACTCTGAGTTAGGAAGCCCAACTTTGTTAGGCCACCAACAGCAGCAGAATTGCATTCAAACAGTGTCTGTACTTCATTGTCTGGCATATCCCCGACTCTACCATCAAGCCAGGGGACTAACTCTGGCCCAATGAAGAGTGCGGGAAGACGTGCTGGGACCAGCATTGGGTATACCTAAGAATTATTTTTTGGTCAGACTTGGTAAACTGCAAAAACCGTAGGCTCTGACAATATTTGGCAGTAGGACTGAATATTTATGCTCGAGAATGAGGATCATCTTCAGCTGTTTTATAATAATACCCTTTGTGAGAAGGTCAGAAGTGGGAACGTTCTATGATTTTACTATGTTGAGTACCATTCATGACATGTCTGATACTGAAGCAGTCTATGGCCAAATGTAGCAAGACCTGCATGTCATCCAGGCTTGGGCTGAAGTGTGGTGTTAATGTGATTTGCCACATGAGCTATCCAATGACTGTCACCTCCAAGGCGATCTAACCATTGCTGTGAAACATTTATTGGCTTTATTATCACAGATCTCCCATTGTCAATATCCCCAGGATTACCATTTGACCATAATTTGAACTGAATCAGCTATTACAGTTACCGATGGTATAAGAATAGGTGAGAGGCTAGAACTTCTGTAATGAGTAACATATGTCCTATCTTTCCAGTGTCTGTCCATTATTGACAAGGTACAAGTCAAAAATGTGACGTAATATTTCCCACTCTGTGTGGATGAGTGCAGCTCTAACAACACTCTGGAAGCTTGACACCATCCAACACACAGCATTCCGCCTGTTTGGCACCACATCCATCTCCTTCAAATTGCGTTCTCTTCACTGAAGCATAGTTGCAGCATTGTTGATGGTACACAAGTAGTATGTACAATAAGATACCAAAGCTCTGCTGACAGCATGTTCTAGAAGTTGGAACAACATCACCTGTTTCCCTCTAAGGTGCACATCGTCCTGACTTAGAATAATATTGCTGTTCCTTCACTGCCACTCTGTCAAAAGTCTAGAAATCCTTTCTTAACAGTGTTGTGGGTGGCCGTCCACTAACAGATCACAGCAGTTGAAGAAGGCATCCCTCCATCACCTTCTCTAGGGCCAATAAAGATGGGTAATAAATGCTGGTCTGGCTAATGATGCCGATTTCCTTTGAATGTATTAAAAAAAATCACTTAAATGTGCTTTCAGTGTGTTGAAACACACTAAGGTACTTTACAGGAACATAATTGGTAACCATTGACTTGAAGCCAAAGAAAGATATCTCAAATAGCCGAATCAAAGTGTGGTTAAAGAGACAAATGTTGAGGAAAGATTACAGGATGGAATTCAGGTGGGAAAATTAGGTAGGGTCTAGATCACTGATGCCAAGGTGGCTGAGTAGTGGATGCACAGGTTGATACGAAATGCAGATCTTTGGAGAAGTTTGTAGGGCTGAAGAATGTTATAGATGTAGGAAGGAGTGAGACTATTGAGGAGTTTAAACATCAGAATGAGAATTTAGAAACTGAGGTGTTGATTGACATGGACCCAATGTCGATCAATGAACATTTGTGTAAATATGATATTGTGAGACTTGGAAAGAGAGCACAGAATGGAAGAGGCAGGGTAGGAGAGCATTGAAATAGTTGACTGTAGAAGTGACATTGTTTTTCTTTTTTTTGAAAAAACAACCAGGGACACATGGGTGATGTTGTGGAAGTGGAGGTAGGTGACCTTTTTATGTCACACAGGAATTGTGACTGGAAGGTCAGCTCGGGTTTTGTAAAATATATCCAGAAGTGTTATTACACACAACTGAATGACTTTTTCCCAGTAGCAAGTCCCTTTGATAGTTTTCACCTATTACCCACCACCATTATATCATCTGTGTTTTCAAATTAATCAAATTAAGACCAGTGCTGTGCAAGGGCACTCCTCTCCGGGTTAATTAAACAGTGACTCTGAAGAATCTGATTTAATCTGGAACAGTTATCAAGGGGCCTGGAGAGAAAGCAGGAATATGGCTTTGGCTTTATAGTAGAGAATCAGACATGATCATATTGAATGGTGGAGCAGGCTCGAAGGGGCCAAATGGACTACTTCTGCTTCTAGTTTCTAAAACAATCAAGAATAGAATAGAGATAACAAGCATGGGGCTGGATGAACACAGCAGGTCAAGCAGCATCAAGCAGCAGAAATGCATTTCTGATGAAGGGTTTAGGCCCGAAACGTCAAGTCTTCCTGCTCCTATGATGCTGCTTGACCTGCTGTGTTCATCCAGCCCCATGCTTGTTATCTCGGATTCTCCAGCATCTGCAGTACCTTTTATCGCTGATACAAGAATAGAATAGAATTGGAAATTATAGAATGAAGCTTGTGATGAACCCTTCTTAATATTTTAATTGGCAGAGATTATAGTCATCCAGGATTGAATACTAGGCAAATGGTCGACAACAAAGAGTTAATGGATTGAAGTAGGCAGTGTTTACGTATTGTCATTGGTCAACAGGTGAAAGCGCTGATATGTCATTACTAAGAAGTGGCAGCATGAAGATGAGAAATAGTAGGAACAAGAATTGATCCTTTGGGCACAGGAAAGAAACCGACATTTGGGGTAAGATATAAAGTGGGATGATGTAGGCTGCTATCAGAAATAGTTAAAAGAATAAACCTGTCTCTTTTTCCTAGAATAACTTGCCACCTTGCCTTATCCCTCAAAATTTTATACTCCCAGAAATTCTGTATCGCTCAATACAAGGGTATAGTGTTGCTTTAAGTATTTTCTGGCTGTATGGAAGTAGGCTGCTATGTGAGGTATGCAGTGCAGTTGGCAACGGTGCTGAAGCCTGACATATCATGAAGACCGAATTTTTTTAAAGAAGAGAAGCTAGTTCATCTGCTGTACTTGATAAAGGACGTGGAGCAGATAGAAGTAACTTGACACAAAGCAAAGTTGGAATTCTTGGTCATAGAGTGAGCTTAAAAACATGCTCAGAATAACAGTTGCTTCAGGAGCAGTGGGAGTTTCATGATTACCGGTGTGAATGCTGGAGTTCCTTCTATAAAAGCATATTCTCATAAAGCAAGAAATTATGTAGATGGTCATTCTAGATTGCTAAATAATATCAGGCTTAGCCAATTGGAAACACTTTTTATGGACAAACTGTTGGAGGCAAGTGTGACATTAACTTTTTTCATTTTAGATCATTTTCAATATTTACAGCTTCATCATCATAGAATCCCTAATGTGTGGGAACCGGCCCTTTGGCTAATAAGTCCACACCGACCCTCGGAGCATCCCTCCCAGACCCATGCCCCCCATAACCCACCCAAGCTACACATCCCTGAACACTAAGGGCAATCCACCTAGCCTGCACATCTTTGGACTGTGGGAGGAAACCAGAGCACCCTGAGGAAGCCCACACAGACAGTCACCCAAAGGTAGAATCGAAGCCGGTCCTGGCACTGTGAGGCAGCAGTGCTAACCACTGAGCTTGTTGAAATCAGTGGTATTATGGCTTTACCTTAGATTTAATTGTAATAAACATCTTTGAATTAAACAATACTTTGTATAAGCAAAAGGAATATTATGCAAAAACACTTTTCAAAATATATCCCATAAGAAAGCCTTTGGATATTTCTTGTATAATGAAGAATAAACAGCTACGTCACCAAATAAGTTATGTGCTGTTCCTTTGAAATGTCACTCATAAGAGTCAGGTTCATCTTTTTTTCATTTATAAACGTTATAAACCCAACAAGTAAAGTCATATAACCAACGAGGGAGGCGATAGACTAGTGGTATTATCACTGGACTATTAATCCAGAGACCCAGATAATGTCCTATGGACCTGGCTTTGAATTCTGCCATGGTGGAATTTGAATTCAATAAAAATATCTGGAATTAAGAATCCAATAATGAGTCTAATGATGACCATGAATCCATTGTCGATTGTTGGAAAACCCCATCTGGTTCACTAATCTCTTTTAGGGAAGGTAACTGCCGTCCTTGCCTGGTCTGGCCGACATGTGACTCCAGACACACAGCAATGTGGTTAACTCTGAACTGTCCTTTGGGCAATTAGGGATGGGCAATAAATGCTGCCTGGCCAGCAATGCCCTCATTGCATTAAAGGAAAAAAAGTAAAAGTTGGTGATTGCGTGTTTATTTAAATATCGCATGGTATTCTAGTTTTGCCACTTGCTTTGTAGTCAGTCACGCCTTTTTTAAATAAGTCCTCCTTTATCACTTTGGTAAAATAAAGAAATTCAGCTTAACCTTTTAAATAATGATTCAGTCACATCAGTTGGAGGAGATTTTTTTTCATCCAAATGAATATATTTTTAGCATGTATGAAGGTTTAGGTATTAAGCAGTTTAGTGAATTAATACATGAACAAACTGCAGTTCCAGTTTGACAAACACAGATCATTTTCAACTGCAAGTTCCCTGTATCTTATCTGAAAAATGAGCGAGTGATTAGTCTAAGTTCTTCTCAGATCCTCGTGCATCCAATTACAAGTCTGATTCCTTTTTCGTACAGGCTTTTTAATGAACGCTCTTCTACCTGAGACTTTCATTGTGAAAATGAAAATTGACAGATATATAATGGGCAACGAATAAATATTGCCTGTCCACACTGTCAGGCAAGGTCAAAATTACCCTTTTGTCTGTGTGGTTAAAGAATCTGCAGATAACTAATTTAAACAGCTGCTGACTTGATTTTTGCGCAGAAAAATGACCATTTCTGTCTGAGTACTGTGTCCACCTTCTATTATATTTTCGTTCATGTAGTTCAGCTGGCTTTCTGTGTAGCATCAGTAGATATTAATAGATATGTAGTTTTAGTTTAAAGTTTTTCAATTTGTACTTGTACAACTTTTCTGTACCCCTCATTAAAATTTAAATGCTGTCATTGTGCATTGGTGAAGAGTATGATGTTTTGGAATCTGCTTTCTTTTTTAAAGTTCAACTTTTGCAGTAAATCAGCCTTCAGTTTGATTATGCTTGACAATATGATGCTATTCCACTATGTAACAAAGGATCACTGTAAACTATGCAGTTAATAAATGCAGATTCTTGCTTTGTAGTGAATACTTGTATTTAACTCACAATTGCTCTGCCTCATGAAGTTTAAATCCCTCCTGTGAGGAAAACAAGCATTCTACACAGTACTTGGAATTCCACGCAATATCCTTGTACTTGGCTCGAAATTCTTGTTTTTAAAGAAACACATTCATATGATCATAAGTTTGGTCTGGAATGTCTTTACTGGCCTGTGGGAACCCTTTGTTGGAATGGTCAGGGCAGGACAAAACAGGGAGCCTGCTGAGTTCAAAAGTGAAAATTGGACCACAGTAAAATGATTGTTCAGTATGAATGTGGATGACAGTGTTGATTAGGTTGGAGGCAGCAGCATTTTGTTCCCAGTAAGCTATAACTGCTGCTCGACGTGATTATGAACTGAGCAGTCTGTAGTATTCCTTATTATGAAGACCAGACGATATTTGTCTTTTTGCTTAGCAAGAGTGTAGTGAAAGTTAAACAAGAATGTTGTTGCATGATCTATTGGAAGTTAAATAGCTTTGTCAGCTTTGAGGTTGGGAATAACCATCTTGAGAATATCCTCGACTAGTATAAATGCTTTATATTTCGACTGAGCTGGTCTTTGAAATAGCTGTTTCTCATGTTGAACTTTGTCAATTATTTGCATCATTGTATTGATTTGAGTAGTCAAACCTTTGAGTTGTTACTTATGTGAAATGTTCAAATAGTATTTAACATGTGCTAGATAATATTTTCCCTGTGTCCTTACTCGTTGAATTTACATTTGTGGTTTCATGATAGTCTTACTAAGTAACTCGGTCTCCACTGTATTCCTGATGTTTGAAAAATAAATGACCTTGGTTTATTTGTAATAATATCTGACTTGTATTTTCCCTAAAGCTTTATCTCCAGTCTTTTTGAGTGGCTTTCTGTCTGACTCTTAGCCTTTGTATGGGGTCTGGTGTTTTTCATCTGTATGGTCTTCCACTCTGCAGACTTCTGAATATTACTTTGTTGATATATTCAGTTTGTATATATTACTTTTTTCGCCAAGGAAGACGTGGATTGGATCTGAGCTTGAAAAGGTGAAATCTTGACATCATTGTAATTTGTGGATGATCATTGAAAAAACCCTCAGATTTACTTTTCCCCTCTCCTTTTAACAGGAACTCTTGTAACCATTTTTAAAAAAAGTGATTAACAGCAAAGTAGCCGTGGTTGGAATGTGGTATGACTTTCAGTTTGTGACCTCTTGTCCAGTTTGGTTTGAGGATAAGGTCAGAACCTTATTTACAATTGGGAGATTTTGTGATCAGGAGGTGCCTTTTCTTGTACAAAAACAAAGTTGCTGGAAAAGCTCAGGAGGTCTGGCAGCATCTGTGAAGGGAAAAACAGAGTTAATGTTTCAGGTCTGGTGACCCTTCCTCAGAACGGGTCACCGGACCTGAAACGTTAACTCTGTTCTCTCCTTCACAGATGCTGCCAGACCTGCTGAGCTTTTCCAGCAACTTGTTTTTGTTCTTGATTTACAGCATCTACAGTTCTTTTGGCTTTTATTTATGTGCCTTTTCTTGTATTGATATTAGCAGGAAGGAGATTTGTAAAATCACAACTTGATGATCAGGTCTGAGAGAGAGGCAGATCTGAGGAAGGAAAATTTTACTCCTGAGTAGGTTTACTTTTATTGTGGATTATATATTTTGGGGATTTAATGTTAATTTTACCATGCTGGAAGTAAAAATTTAAGTCACCAGTTTAAAAATCTCAATGTTGGAATATTTTTAATGGTCACCCTTGCTGCTTCCAGATTCTTCAGTGGTTTTCTACTGTTTTAATATAAACGTTAGTGTAAAAGTCCATCTAATGAAAGCTGACCCTGACTTTTGACTTGGGTAGAATGAGTTCTTTTTAGCGTTGATGAAGAGTTCCAACCCAAAATGTTGACTTTCATGTCCTTGTGATGCTGCCTGACCTGCTGTGTTCCTGTAACTCTACACTATATTGACCCTGACTTCCAGCATCTGCAGTTCTTGCTATCTCAACTTCTACTTAGAACCTATTTGTACCCTTCATGAGCTGGCTGGCTTACCTTAGTCATGTGACCTTCATATCTGATGGAAGTCTTGTGTGTAGTCTGTGGGAACCATTTAAATATGCATCACTTATGACATTGTGCCAGCGGTGTAGCTGAAAATGTGTAGGTTTTCAGCATTATAAGAGCCAGCTACTGAAAGAAATAGGAAAGGAAGAAATAAAAAATATCTGCAATTTTGAACGGGGAGAGTCAAAGTAGCAATGAATTTTCCACTCCCTGCTGTTGTGGGAATGAAGAGAGATGTGAGACAGAATTGGGGTCTTTTTTCCATCCTCTGCAGCAAAACAATTGATCTAAAATATGGAAGTGTTCTTTTTTTCAGAAACTGAGTGAATTGAATTAGTGATCTTGCTATCAGTGCTGGGGAAAGGGTGCTATAAGTTGTATTATGCTTGGATTTCAGAAGGAGATGGATTCAGGAGCAGAAAAGCCAGATGGAAGAAATTTTGAAAGTTTTGGGGACATTATTTTAAACTCCATATTAATGTTAAATGAATGGTGTATGCTCCACTTTAGGTCTTGGGTGAAGAAGGTGACTGTTTGAGTTTGGACAATTTGAAAGACCACCTCATCAGAGATAGAATTGACTTAGGCATAAGAGATTCTGCTGTGAGAAGACATTTGTTGAGAGAGGAGAAACATACTGTCAAGAAAGCTATTGTCATGTACAGAAGCATGGAAGCTGTCAGTCATTACCTAGAGTGTATTAATGGGAGAACAGACGAGGTATTAACATAAGATTTAGGAGGAGAAATAGGCCATTCAGCTCGTCAAGTTTGCTATGTTGTTCATTTAAGATCATGGTTGATCTGATAATCCTCAACTCCTGCCTTTTTCCTCCTAAACCCTTGATTCCCTTTATGATTAAAAATCTTCAGTCGCAGCCTAGAATATACTTAACAACTCCAGTTTCTACATTCTAGCAGAAGATGAAGATAATGATGAAACCAAATGAACTGTAATGGTCACATAGAGTCTTAATCCTACGTTGAATGTGTTATTCGTGGACCTGTTCAACTGTGCTGTACTCAACTGTATGTGGAGCAGACTGGTTGATATGTTAAGTATATTCACCAAGTAGTGGGGATTGAAATATGGTTAATGAAAGTGTAAAAGTGTAACTTGTTTTACATTGGATGATGATGACACACTGTGATCACTTAGGGTTGTCATTCCACATGGCATGGCAGGTATTTCATCAGTACTGATGTTGTCTCTAGTAAGATGTATTTTGTATAGGAAGTTTTACTCAACAGCAAAAGAAAAAAGAACTTGACATTAAGCATTATAAGGCAATTGTTTTTGGAAAGTCAGTGTATCAGGACATGATTTGAACTCCTTAGCTAATATTGTGATGAGAAATGTCAGATTAGATACTTGTGTATTCGAAGAGAATATGAGTCTGGGGATTGATCAGAAATACTGAATCAGTTTTTATCTAGAAAACATTATCAATGGACAGTTTTATCCCTTTTTTTATAAGCTTTCCATTGGCAGGTGACTTTGAGATTGTTGGACCGAGAAAATAGGTGACAATTTTTTTTTCTACATCTATATTTTATAGTTCTGTTAACCACACTTTTAATATTCTTACAATAATTAAGAACAAAAGGGTGATTATTATAGGCAACATCACAGGGAAATAGATTGGACTTGAGGCATTGGTTAAGTTTCAGAATGAGGGGAATTTGCCAATGGCAAGAAATTTTTTTTGTTTTGTCATGCAATGCAAGACCAATATGATGCCACTGAAGATTTTCATTGGTTTAGAGTTCATTTTATCAAAGTAGATTCCAGAAAAGACATCAACCCTTAATACCCTTATTTCTCCCAATGTTTGCGTGGGTTTCCTCCGGGTGCTCCGGTTTCCTCCCACAGTCCAAAGATGTGCAGGCTAGGTGGATTGGCCATGCTAAACTACCCATAGTGTCCAGGGATGTTTGGGTTAGACATGGGGAAATGCAGGGGTTGGGGAATGAGTCAGAGTGGGATGGTCTTTGGAGGGGCAGTGTGGACTTGTTGGGCCAAATGGCCCATTTCCACACTGTAGGGATTCTATGAAGGTACACATGCAGATAGTCTAGAATGACATCACATGACTGAAGGCCGCATTCAGTTTGCATTGAGCACCCTAGCTCAAGGATGTGCATAGAGATTATCCTGTAATATATATATACTGGTTTTACTAGCAAATAAACCCATAAGAAATCTTCAAGTAATTGGAATCCACATATTTCATCTCACTTGTTTTGCAAATCGATAGCAAAAGGAGTCACTACATCGTGTGCAGTGGTACAGGCTTAAAGTTCAAGGCGAGAAGTAGGAAGCCAAATATAACTACAATCTGGAAGTTTTTGCAGTAAAGAAAACAGAAGAAAATGAGATTTCTTCTTAAACAGTGAGTATCTTTGAGCTGGCCAGGTCCCTACAGCCAGTCATTTGAGTCAGGATTGCATTATTTAAGATTTCAAGGACTTTGGTGCCAGCCCTGCACAGATTAAAGAAATCTGCCTGAATTCAAACAAAAGTAAAACAGAATGCATTGCAATGGAGAATAGTGCAGAATCAACAGAACAACTTTTCAACAGAAAATAGAAAAATCACTCTTAAAAACAGTGCTGAAAGTGCACACATAGCTGACAAAACAAACTGAAAAGTGAGCAGGTACACCCAGGAATGTCGCCACAATAGCAAGACTACTGCAAATCTCCGTGTATCCGAAGTGCTTGGAAAAGGCAAAAGAATAGCTGAAGGGTAGATACCTATTCCCTCAACATGAACTGGAAGGCCAGGGATCTCCTGTTGGAGTTCAAGCATTTTTTAAACAAAGAATGCAGGTATATTTCATTAACCAAGTAGTTGTAGAATCAGATAAACAAGCTGTGAAAAATACTGGTAGCAGATGGAAATGAGGGATTACACTGAATCAATGCTTCTGGTTTATCTGAAGAGGGCCAAAAATATCCTGCAAAGATACACAATGTGCTAGAAGATCAGCTTTGTATAAGCAGTAAAGTCTAGTAATTCATCACCTAGAATTGATATCTTGCAGGCCAAAGCCATGTGAATCAGTAGATCAAATTTGTCAGTGCTCTTTGAGAGCAATGCTAGTTCACATTCTGGAAAACTACAGTCAGGGTGGATTATGGAATTGTGATTGCCTCAACACTTATTGGATTTCTTTGCGGGGGGAAGAAAATCTCTATTTTGTCACAGCACTGATTCACGACATTGTAACTGAACAGCACCTGCAAGCACTGGGTGCAGCCCTGGCTTGTAGTCAGGGTATAAAGCAAAAAAGCTGTATAATAAGTGGAGTCTTTTGCACCCATGGGGATGCTATTGTGCATTCTAAAGTCCGTGTAAAGCATGTGGTACAAAAAGACACAGGGCCCACCTGTGCAAGAAATCTGGCTCCAGAGGTATAGCCAGAAGCTACAACAGGATGCAACGAAAGGGAAGTCATGGCATCAGCAATGAGTGTGTTTCAGAAATCTACATAAATGTAAACCCATACACCTAGGTCAGGAGGACCAGAAGCAGATTCATCTAAGTCAAGATCCAGAGTGGAACAGCTTTCAAGCAGAAAGCAAACAGGCTTTCCACAACGTGAACGTAACACGTTATGTGGAGGCCTTTGGACAACTGAACGCTTTTGACTTGATGTCATTTGGTCAATGAAAATTGGCAAGCACCCACATTTCAAATCAAGTTTCACATGGGGACTATTGTAACTGTCCAAACAATCTGATTCCTGAAAAACATTTTACCTGGATTGTTGGAATTCAGTGGTAAAACTGACAGCTGTTAAAGTAACTGCTTACAATGTGTCAGCCATCCCTTGCATTGGCACATTAACAGTGCAACACAATTAAGGAATTTTGGTGGGGAAACCAGAGTTATTTTGCCTGGTAGACATGACGATCACCGGTGGCAGGGACTACCAGTTTATATTCCATCTTTTCCTAGCTACAGTCAGTTCTGAAGAAAGTGCACTGGATCTGGAATGTTGACTCTCTTAGTAGGACGGGCAGTATCCATGAAGAGTTTCTTCAGAAATTTCTGTTTTTATTTCAGATTTTCAACACTGCAGTTATTTGTTTTTTGAGAAATTCGTCTTGGTTACCAATTATTTCTCCAAACTTCCAATTGTCTGATGAATAAAGAACACTTCAAATTCATCTGAATAAGACAAATTATGTGCCATATTCAGAATGGTGTGTTTTGTTTGTCCACCCCTCCATCCTGAAGAAATCATTTGTGACCATGAGCTGCACTTATAGGCAGACTTTCAGATCAAACCATCTTGCCAAGTGATTAGTTTACCTTGTCACTTCTCCTGAAGTAGATAACAATGAAACAGGACTTTCATGTTGCCATGTTACACTTCAGAGCTATATTGCTGTAGGTGACGGTAGCCTCATATCCAGTGATCATGTTTGAAAGGCAAGCACAAACAATCTTCCTCAGCCGCCAAATTCTCAAGGGTTTGTGTCACACTTCTAAACACACGAGGGAGGATGAAGACGATACATGACTGATGTACAGGTACAGAATTACTTCAACTACACGTAGAACAACAAAATCTCTCCCTACAATTAGAACCTGGTTACATACGAATGTACCCAAAGTGTGCTTTGAGCCTAGGTCTTGGACAATCTTGACACCTGTGTGATTTCATGTAATGATGGTACTAGATAAGTCAAATTCCAGAATGAAACCTGCCTTGATAAACTGAATATATATTTTAATGATTTGCTTACTGCGGTGAACAGTCACTAAATGTATGCACAAGAGGCTGCCAATGTTCTTTTGTTGAATGTACATTTAATGATTATTACACAAGAAAGGAAAACTATTTTCCACTTTAAGAGCTGTTATGGACTGGGCCAGATCCCGTCAAAAAATATTTTCAGGTCTAGGCTACCTTCTTAACTTTTTCTTATTTTAAAGGTAGGTGCGAAGTGAGTGTTCCAGGTGTGATGCAACTGGTCAAACCACTTGGCTTTAAGCGAAACAAAATTTATTCAAACGCTACAGTTGAAACACTAGCAAAAGAAGGTAGAATTTAGAGTAAGTTAACTGTTGGAAAAACCTAACCAATCTGATACAACAACTGGACTAATTAACTGTTCCAATATAGTAATGCCCCCAAAACACACCTCTTGGCAGAAAGATAAATTCAAACACAGATTCTTACAGGTAGGAGGGAACAATATCCAGAGAGATTTCAGAGGAATCCTTTACTGAAGCTTGCAACACTTCTACTCAAAACATCTTGTAACTGCTACAGTTTATTAAAAAAAAATGAACAAGGAGAACTGGCCACTATCACCCCCTAGACTGTTTGGCACCTCCGCCTTTACAGCCTCTCTCCGAAAAAACCAAGGACAAAATAACCTTTTTAAAGTGACAGCACTGTCACAGAGCAAATATCAGAAACAATGATCTAATCTTTGTATAAATGCTGAAACCTCAGTAAAGTGTCATTGTTTCTGCTTTTATGTTCACTTGTACAACTGTACTTGCTTCCTTTTCACCAAACTTTACATTTACATGATGCTATTTCTCTAGCCAGTGCCTCTTTCTGAGATGCTTAAACAAAGTGCTGCCTCAGCTCACTTATTTCTTAACATAGATTCCTTAAACTCCACTTCGACAGCCTTCTGTTTTTGATTTTTGTTCTTACTGCCTTTTAAGCCACTTCGGACTCTTCTTTCTAGCCACTGCTTTGAGCACTACTAAGCTAACATCACTTTTGCTGCATAGAACTGTTACTTGTGATAGAAACTTGCACGCTGCCCATTCACTAAGCTTCTGGATGATTTTCTCTTTTCCATAAAGGAATTTGCTTCTCTCTGTCATAGGGCACTTTGTTGCTAGGCATCCGCTGTTTTTTTTCACCCGTTCTCTTGTTTCCTAAAGCACTGAATTGTTGGTGTCAAGGACATTTCTAAAAGCCTAATTTAGAGTAAACAAATTTCTGGTTCTGGCAATCCGTTCAGAATTGTATGAAACTACAATGATGTCTCTCCCTTAACCCACACAACACCAAAATATAAAATAAACTTGTGGATAGAATCATAACAACACTTAGAACCCAAGTTTCCAAATAATAATAACATAGCTTGAACCTTCATGCAGCTCAGTGTAGCAACATGGAGGAACAGAAGGCAGCTAACAAATGTATGCAATAGGCTGCTCGCACACAGTGAACATAAAAGAACTCAATCTGTCATTGATGGTCTGGCAGAACACTATAACAATCAATGCACCAACTATGTGTTTGCAAATGAAGAACAGCAAAGAGTGAAATTCTCATCTCTGCATAATATACCATCATAAGATCTGGTACAGCTGTCAGCCATCAAAAAGGTATATGGTTTCTTAAACTTGCGCAGTTTCACAGACATAAAGATTATAAAACATACAAGTAATTTTGCTCTTTCTTTTACATGCTTTTACTTTAGTAAGAGCATTTATTTTTGAAAGAATGGGAATGTTGCGTTGTCAGTTTGAGTGATGTTGCTTTCAGAGCTCAATATGCAGATGCGCCAAGGGCCAGGATGTCGTCATGTGACCAGAGACCATGGTCACTCAGTATTGCAGCACTGCAGGCCAAGCATGTGTCTACAGATTACTGCCTACAATGCATATTAGTTTTAATGTACAATTAATATAGTAATGTAGTCAAATAAACTGAATCTCTGTACCTCATTTGTGTTATAAAGCACGTGGAATCACTACTTGACTTTGCCTTGGAGTAGGTGGCTTTTTTGTTATAATCTAGAGAAATGACTATCTTGGGATAGTTGGGTTAAACTCAAGGCTCATTTTTATTGAAGTAATGAAAAAATTTTGAAAGAGGCGTTTGAAGTTCTAAAAATTAAATGATTTACCATCACCTTTTTGGACTTAAACAAAATGATTTTCTTAACAGTTATGATTCCAATAAATGTCTTAAATATTGACTTCTGTCTTTTGTTGATAGTTCTCAGAAATATAGAACTATAATTAGCAACATCTATCATTTTTGTTCATTAGAAAAGAAAACTGTCAACAATCAAGGCAAGCACAATGCAGTTCTATTTTCCTTTATATGTAATGTTAACAATAACGCCTGAACTGAAGCTGAAAAGCTTTTCAGTATAACAATTAACTGGTTGAATAAGTCAGCAAACTCTCTAATTGTATACCAAAGGGTAAATATTCCACTTCTGTGTTTCTTAAGCTTGTGAACCTTCCATCCATTATTTTTTAAAATGCTCAAAATTTTGTTTATTTTCCTGACTCAAAGTACTTAAAGATGGAATTGGCTAACTGCAAAATGTTGGGGGCTACCTGAGGCTGTTTTAACAAAAGTGTTGTAATACTCTGGGAGGAACCAAGGATACAACTTCTCCTCAATGCAGCAAGATTTTTTATTTCTTTTCATTGGTGTGCCACCTCTATATCCTATGATATTTTTGGTCTCAGTAGCCGCAAATTAACTCTGATAGATCTGAACCATTTGCTCATCTGGTTTCTAGGAAATTATTTAGCCTCTTGAGCTTGCTCTGTTGTTTATTTCAACTCATTTCCGAGCAGCTACCTCAATACCACTTCCTTAAATTATCTCCACTTCTCGGTTCCTCATCTCAGAGCCTCCCCATTCTGATAATGCTCTGGTGTTTTTCTGCAGCTGACACTTGAATTTACCTTTATTGCTCCCTGGCTTCCCTTCCCAAATTTTCAGAAACGCTGGGGCCCTTAGACCTCCTTCCAGTACAGCCAAAATCTGTAATAAAAACAGTAAAAACTGCATGGGACTTGAAGTAGCTATGGGGGAGAAACTGAGGTGGTGTTTCAAGTCCCATATGACTTCTTTAGAATTGAAGTGGCTGGAAAAATGATGGGTTTCATGCTTTTGAAAAAGTGGGGAAGAGGGAGGAGACCAAATTGAACAGATTGTCCATAGCAAAAGGAGTGCTGTTTGGTGTTAGAAGAGATATAGATGAAGGATAGATATTAATAGTAGAAAATGTCAGCTCTGTTGAGAGCAAACCCATGCAAGCCAAACGCTGGGATGGAGGGTTAGAAAATGCTAATCAAATTGGATGGAAACTTTTTATGGTTTGAAGTTGTTGAACTGTAAGATGGTTCATTGAAATGACAAGCAACTGGCAGGCCAGGCAGAGCAGAAGTATTCTCCAAAATGATAACCTAGTCTACATTTGGCATACTAGATTGAAAGGAGAATGAGTAAATTGCTGCTTCACCTGGAAATTGGACTGGATTTTATACCTGGAAGGCATTAAAATCTGTTCCTTATGCCATGTATGCATGGCACAGTCTTGCTCTTGCTGGTACTGTGCTTTACCTCAGTAATACTGCTTGGCACTGCCCATTGTTGATGTGATGGTCAAGGAAGCGCAACAATGCCTCTACTTCCTTAAGTGGCTAAAGAAATTTGGTATGTCTATAAAGACCCCTAACAATTTTTACAGATACACTATAGAAAGTAATTATCGAATGATCACGGCTTAGTATGGCAACTGCTGTGCCCAAGACCATAGGAAACTAGAGTTGTGAACACAACTCAGTCCATTACGAAAGTCACCCTTCCATCCTTTGACTCCACATACTTCTTGCTGCCTCAAAGTCAGTCAACATAAAAACACGCTCCCACCCTGGTTGTACTCTCTTCCAACCTCTTCTGTCAGGCAGAAGATACAAAAGCTTAAACACACGTACCAACAGATTCAAGAACAACTTGCCTGCTTTAATAGACTTATGAATAGACCCTTTTCAAATTTTAAATTTAATGTTGATCTCGCTCTTTGTGCACCTTCTCTGTGGCTGCAACACCCAATTCTTTGCTGTGTTCTATTACCCTTATGCACTTTGTGGTATGATCTGCCTGTACTGCATGCAAAATAAAACTTTTCACTGTACCCAAGTACATGTGACAGTAATAAATCAGATCAAATCTTTGGATCTCAAATTAAAGTTTTTGACTTATTGTATGGCCACAGGAAGCCTGGTAGTAATAGAGAATTTGCCATCTTTTTGAGACATGGCTTACCTCTGCTTTCATCACACTGATTATAGGATGTCTGCCTGTTTAGTATGAACAGGTTTAAAGACTGCTGAATTGAGTCTCTGCTAATTTGTCTCTCCTGTTCACAACCTTCCCTCCTTACTTTCTACCACTGTGTCTTTCCTCTGGTGTTACGAACTTGTTTTTAACAAATCAGTGAAGTTTGAATCTCCATAGTGATTTTTCAATAATAGTTTAAGCATTAGTACTGATAGGAAATTGTAAATTGTGAACCTGGTCAGCCAGTGGTAAAACTGTTCTTTCACTAATTTATATTTTAGAAGATCAATATTGAATTTGGATATTTGTTTTAAAAA
Source organism: Ginglymostoma cirratum (assembly GCA_024137785.1). NCBI lineage: Eukaryota > Metazoa > Chordata > Chondrichthyes > Orectolobiformes > Ginglymostomatidae > Ginglymostoma > Ginglymostoma cirratum. Next base: position 5,249,418 of record JAHRHZ010000105.1, read on the forward strand.
CATGCTTTTAAATCAGTCAGATGGTTATCAGGTAATTATTTCAGGAGCCATTATCTGTAGTTAAGTTTTTTTGGAACAATAGATTTGTGATTTTTATTGTCATCTGCATTTTACAGTAAGAATATAACAAAATATAGTGTAAAGCTTTCATTTGTCACCATATCATAGTGGTAATTTGAATAATTTAAAAATAAGTTGGGGGGGAAAGAGCTTGTAGAGAGTCCATCAGTCCTGAGTTAAAGTGAGTCTTAAGTTTTGGATACATCTAATTTCTTTGCATGCAGCACCATAAGTAAGCATGGGGCAATTCTCACTTTTTACTATTTTGTAGGCATTAGACAAAACCAACTGTTGCCAACATTAAGATGAGGACGCAACCAAAAATAAGTAGCAGCCATTCTCTTTATAGCTGAAATATAGCCCCAGCATGGCTCACTCTAAAGTTAGGCCCTCCCTCACTTCTGATTTGCTTTCATTATTTTCTGGAAACATTGACACATTACATTTTTAGCCACCAATTATAGTTTCTGACCAAATACTGGCTGACTTTAAATTTAAACATTTTTTTCCTCCTTGTCTTCTAACTCCAGACTGGAGACCACTTCTGGAATATTGCATGCAATTCTGGTCTCCCTGCTATAGGAAGGATGTTATCAAACTTGAAATGGTTCAGAAAAGATGAACAAGAATGTTGCCAGGGTTGGAGCTATAGGGAAGGGCTGAATAGGCTAGGGCTATTTTCCCTGGAGCGATGGAGGCTGAGGGGTGACCTTCATAGAGGTTTATGAAAACTTGAGGGGCATGGATAGGGTGAATAGCCAAGGCGTTTTTCCCCAGGATGGCGGAGTCAAAAATGAGAGGACATAGGTTTAAGGTGAGAGGGGAAAGATTTAAAAGGGACCTAAGGGACAACTTTTTCACACAGAGTGTTGCGTGTATGGAATGAGCTGCCAGAGGAAGTGGTGGGGGCTGGTGCAATTACAACATTTAAAAGGCATCTGGATGGGCATATGAATAGGAAGGGTTTAGAGGGATATGGCTCAAATGCTGGCAAATGGGACTAGATTAATTTTAGGATATCTGGCATGGATGTGTTGGACCAAAGGGTCTGTTTTCATGCTGTACAGCTCTGACTGTGACAGGTGATCTGTTGCTAAAGCTTTCTGATTGCAGTTCTGAACTAGAGCGGATGTTGTGAAAACTTCAACTTTAAATTTCCGTGACCGAAGTAGTTTTAAACAATTGTTTAGATAAGGATTTTTGGATAAAATTTCTAGGAGTGTAGTTACTGCAGAGCACTTGTACTTATAAATTGACTTCAGGTCACCTGGCCTGGATTTTTATAGTTAGTGGTGTAGGGTGTTTTGCCACTGACCATGAAGTAAATCTCCCAGAGAGATCTAGTCATCTCTTCCCACCCACCCACCTCCACCTTCTCTCTGTCTCTCTACCAATTTCACCTCTAGTGCCTTGCAACTAATTGCAGTATTGTTGGTATTTTAATCAGCTTGTTCAAACTTGTTATGGCACATATGTGGGCAGGTGGAACTTGAACCTGGACTTTCTGGTGCGGATACGGGGACATTACCACTGCACCACAAGATCCCTTCTGCAGTGTTGTATATTTAGCATCCACAGAGTGGAACAGTAGTATTGTGATCAAGTTGTTCAAGCAGGCATACAAATAGGGGAATAAAAAACAATACAATACACTTGAATGGGTAAATTAAGGATTGTGACGAGGTAAATGTTGAAACGAAAATATTCCCAAATCTTTTGAAGAGAAGTTACTAAAAATACAGCTAATATGTAGTAATTAATAATTTTAACTGAACACCATGAATATGGAATTACTTTTTCAGGGAAACGTTTTTTGTTGTTCCTTGCACACTATTAGTTACATCTTCATTTGAAAATCCAATTGTATCCTATTAAGCTGGTGTAACTGTTGAGTGAAAGCAATATATCTTGACAAAGCTATTCAGTGTGGAAAGGGAAGAGATAAAATAAAGGGATTTAAGCCAGCATCTCCTGAGCTGGGAAGAATAGCTGAAAATGTAGCTAAATGGTGGAGTACTAATGATGAAGAGGAGCAAATTGATTGCCGTGATCATTGGATAATTACTTTCTATGGTGCATCTGTAAATTGAATAGGGACCCACAACCAAAGGAGGTTTCTCGGGGAGATCAAGGCATTAACGTAAAAAGCAAAGACTTTAAAACTGATATGGAAGGCTATAAAAAGTCTTGCAAGCTGTAGGGAGTTGGAATGATGGGGCTTTGAATAGGCAAGGATTCAGGCAATGGAGCAGATTCAGAACCTGATGCTTTTGCAATTTATGGAGGATGCTTTCTTCCTCCCCCCCCTTTTATTCTCCTTTTGCCTAATTAAACTTGGTTGCGTATCAGTAAAATAAATCCTATCCTGTACTCTACATTTATGCTTAAAAAGATTTAATTTTGAAGATAAGAAATTAACATACTAAAAACTATGAGAATGTTTGTTGAAAGTGTGTTCTCTCTACAACACTTAATTTCAAAACATCTGTATGAATATTAGAGTTTATTTTTGTATAAAAGATTGCAGTCGTGGTGTATGTGAAAAATGAGAGGATTTGAAGAGAGTTAAAGGATCTTCATTCTCTGAGTTTTGTTAAAGCAAACAGTCTAGCTTGTACTTCTGTGGTTTATGGCTTTATCTCTTTATTGTATTATCTTATTATATCCTGTACAGTATTTTAACTGCAACAATATCAATAGCTGTAGAGTTGCCAAAGATTCTGTTCTCACTTACAGGAAGTGATATGCATTTTCAATTGTAATTGTTCAGTGTTTCAGTATCTTAAATTCTTAAGGAGCTGAAATCATGGTGCAATATGAACAAATTTCTGTATGAAATTCCGTTGCTATTTTAGTAATATAGTAAAGTAAATGTGAAGTGAAATTTTCTGTTTTGTGGATGCCACTTGAGGTTAGCTTAACCATAACGCATGCTGCATTGAAGTTTTAGTGCTTAATTGTATTTCAAATTTTGCAATATGCATTTACTTAAGTTCATTTTACAAGTTCATTTTTGTTTCAATCAATGAATGAAAATCAGTTTCATGTAAGACTTTGTCACTGCAAGTCCTCACTTAAGTTTTAGTGAAAATCATGACTTCAATTGAAACAATTTTGTGAATTATGCCTTTTCATTAAAATCAACGTAATAGTTGTAGTTAGGTTCTATAGGATGTTGCTGATCAGAAAAAACAAAATCCCTACAGTGTGGTAAGAAATCATTTGGCCCACTGAGTCTGTATTGACCCTCCTACCCAGATCTAGCCCCAGCTTCCCTGATTCTAACCCCACATTAGTCATGGCTAATCCACCTAATCTATACATCCCTGGACACTATGGCACAACTTAGCATAGCCAGTCCACCTTTTCATTAACACACATTATACGTTACATTTTAAGCTGAAATATTTCGCTTTGCTGAATTCCTAAATTGGTAACTGATAGAATTTTACAAAAAAAACATAAGAACATAAAAGAAATATGACAGTTTTCTACCCACAGTATTTTCTGTTCACTGCAGTTCCTGCTCATCAAACCGACAACATGTTGACCCTTTGTTTAACAACTTCTCTTTCTCCCTGAGCCACCATCTTGTCATTCCAGAAACTTTTGACGACCTAACCCACCTTTTTTGCTATCCACCCTCTGGACTTATGGCCTTTCCTGCTCCCTAACCCTTCCACATACTGCCGATTCTGAGCTTGCAGCCACCCACATAACTAACTATCCTTTGCTGATCCTTTGTCTCCCTTTAGCCTGTCACTCCCTGACTCTCTCCCGTACAATGCTTCCCCCTGCTAAACTGAACATACCTTTTGCTACTCACGTTCAGATGTTATTAGGAGCAGCATTGATATGCAAGAAACAAGTTCTTTTAAAAGTTTCAGAGGTAGTAGGAACTGCAGATGCTGGAGAATCTGAGATAACAAGGTGTAGAGCTGGGTGAACACAGCAGGCCAAGCAGCATCAGAGGAGCAGGAAAGCTGACGTTTTGGGCCTAGACCCTTCTTCAGAAAAAGGCCCGAAACGTCAAGTTTTGGCCTGCTGTGTTCATCCAGCTCTACACCTTGTTATCTCTTTTAAAAGTTGTTGATCAGCTTTGCTCCTTTGTGATCAGAAATCTTTCCTTCTGTCCCTGTCTGGGTTTTAAAGCCACCAGGGACATCCGTTAGTATAGGTGAAAACAGAGTAAGCAAGGCCAATAAGCTAGTTTTACAGTGGTGGAGAGGAATTGTGTCTTAAACCTAACCTGTTCAACTTGCTGTTGAGTAAATGGGATCTGTTATGAGAAGAGCACTGATCACAAAATAGTGAAGCTGATCAGAAACTTACATGAAGAAGACTTACCTCCTCCAAGTTGAACAGATCCCTTATTGGATTTGCCATTAGACTTTATTAACTTTTTATTACTGCAGTTGGTGTTGCAAAAGTTTTTTCGGACCAAAATAAATTTTAAGTATAACGGACCATTGGAAGGCGCTTCTGATCAAATTTCTTGTCTGTCAAAACCAAATAACGGCAATTGGATCTTGTTGTTTTGAATAACGTTAAGATTGCCAATCTCTCAAATGGTAAGTTAGTAAGGCCAATATTCTTTTATCTTTTTATATTTGACACAGTTAATAACTGGACAGTTGCGAGACTTTTGGAGAAGGCACCGAATTTACAGTTACAAGACCAGGAGTCTAGAATTTTTTCAACAAATTGTTATTAATTTATAACAAGTTTTATCTCAACACATTCTTATGAAAATGATGTATCTAAATCACATCACAGTTTGGGGAACAAAACTGTGGATACTTGGCACTATTAAGAATGCATTTTTAAAAAAGCTTGACTTCTGATTGACCTGTTATTAATTTTATTAAGTCAAGACTCGGATGGAAAGTTTATTGAGCAGGTTGCTTAGAATGTTTTTTCTACAATTTTGTTATTTTCTGTCACAAACCTCCAAAGCCCAGTAATTTAGGAGCTTGCAAAGAGTGGCATGGGCTGTGGCGAGATGTTTGTCTTAACTTCTAGATCGTTACTCTTCTCCACAACCCTGGGATCAATCAGCATGGTGAGATTCTTGCCTGCGAGCAATGAGTTCCCAATTTTTTTTTAAATTCACTCTGCCTTGGCCATTGCTAGCTGGCCAGCAGTTATTACCACTGTCCAGTTCCCCTTGAGAAGATGGTGGTGAGCTGCTTTCTTGAACTGCTGCAGCCCATGTGCTGTGAGTTGACCCACGATGTTTTTGGGAAGGAATTCCAGGATTTTGACCCACTGATACTGAAGGAATGATGATGTATTTCCAAGTCAGGATAGTGAGTGGCTTGAAGGGGAACTTGAAGGTGGTGGTGCTCCCATATATCTGCTGCCCTTATCCTTCTAGATGGAAGTTGTCCTGGGTGTGGAAAGTGCTGTTTAAGGATCTTTGGTAAATTTCTGCAGTGCATCTTTGTAGATAGTACAAACTGCCATTACTGAGCATTGGTGACAGAGGGAGTGGATGTTTGTGGATGTAGTGCTAATCAAACTGGTTGCTTTGTCCTGGCTGGTGTCAAGCTTTGAGAGTGTTTTTTGAGGCTGCACCCATCCAGGCAAGTGGGGAGTATTCCGCCACACTCCTGACTTGAGTTTTAGATGATAGTTAGGCTTTGGGGAGTCAGGAGATGAGTTACTTAATGTAGTAGTCTTCTCATTTGATCTAATTCTTGCAGCCAGTGTTTGTTTTTTTTAAAAAAAATTATTCACTTGTGGGACCTGGGTTTTGCTAACTGCCAAGCAGTTATTACTTGCCCTAGCTGGCCATGAATTATTGGCTCACTAGGCCATTTAAGAGAGCTTTTGAAAATTGACCACATTGCTGTGGGTCTGGAGTTATATAAAGGCCAGACCAGGTGAGGATGGCAACTTTCCTCCCCTGAAGGACATCAGTGAGCCATATTGCCAATTGTCTGAAAAACCAGTGGTTTTGTGGTTATCAGTAGATTCTTAATTCCAGATTTTTTTTCAAAAAATATTGAATTCAAGTTCCACTATTTGCACTGGCAGGATTCAAGCCTATTTTCTAGAACATTAGCTGAGTTTATGGATTAATAAGGCTGAGTTTATGGATTAATAAGTGATAGGCCACCACCTCCCCTTATGTGGCGAGTGCAGTTGAGTTGCTGGTCAGGGATACCTCCAAGATGTTGATAGTGGCAGATTCAGTGATGGTAACACCACTCAAATTTCAGGGTCTGTGGTTAAGGGGTTGAGGTTAAATAGTCATTATCTGGTGTTTCTGTAGCATGAATGTTATTTGCCACTTGTCAGGCCAAGCCTGGATATTGACCAGATCCTGTTGTATTTGAACATGGACTGTTTCAGTATCCGAGGAGTTGCACACAGTGCTGAACATTGTATAATCATGAGCAAACAACCCCACTTCTGACTTTATGATGGAGGGAAAAGTCATTGATGAAGCAGCTAAAGATGTTTGGGCCTAGGACACTACCATGAGGAATTCTTGCAGAGATGTCCTTGATACTCTTTATTACTACTTAACAGTTCAATTCCCCATGGGTTTCAATCTTGCCAAACTTGCCATTGAAACAGCTGTTCTGAAAAAGGGTCACCAGACCCAAAACATTAACTCTGATTTTTGTTTTTCACAGATGTTATCAGACCTGCTGAGCTTTTCCAGCAACTTCTGTTTTTGTTCCTGATTTATAGCCTCTGCAGTTTTTTTGGCTTTTGTTTAACTGCCCAGAAAACTTGACATGGGAACCAGAGCCAGTTCTTTACAGGATCACCACTACCCTTGCTCTAGGAAATCCATTGAGGCCACAGGCAGACCAGAGAGCAGGACAAATTTTCCACCAGCACCAACCACATGTACTCTTCATGATGGGCATTAGCACTCTACCTTCAGGAAGACATTGCCATCATCTGACATCCTGCCAATGCAGCATGAATATCGTGTTGTACAATTGGCCTAAGAGGGTACACTGGCAAGCAGCAGTCTGTCTGCATTGGGTGCAGGCACTATATGGGGAAAGGAACCCTTTACCAGGGTGTCTACTAGGGCTGCTCCCTCGCTGTCGCAACATCCATTCCCCTAGTGCCTTTTGGCATGCCTTGCCTTGCATTAACAATTGGCACAGTGAGACAACTGACAGGTGGCCATGCTGTGTAGTCCTCTGTCATGGGTGTTTATATCTTGATATCTGTCATTATGCCAATGTTACTCTAGCACCTGTATCCTGTGGCCTCAGTGTTTGCACCAAATACACACCATCTACAGCAATGCAGTATGTCTGGAAGTCTTAGGGGGAATAGTCCACAACAAGGTCCATGGAGGAGGTGTGGGTACTTATCAGTCAGGAGGGCCCAGCGTGGTTAGTCTGTGGCACTCTCCTGTATCAGTCCAAAACTTTGGCTACAATCAGGCATCTGGTTGGAGTGGCATTGCACAGTTGGCCTGTTCCTCTGTGATGCAGGGAACAGTCATGGTCATTCTTATCACCTTAGGGATAGGGCTGTGTGTGTGGTAAGATGACAAGTGTTACTTACTTGGGTGTTGGGCCATGGAAATCTCCACAACCCACAGGAGCAGTCTCTGTTTCCCCTCAGAAGAGGGTGACTGCATAGACATCTGGGACACCCCACCTGTGTGGTTTTACACAACTCTGTTCTGGGCTGTTTTCTTTAATGACATAGAGGTTGACTGAGTAAGAGGCCAGTGGGCGGCACATATGTTGGGGCTGGAGCATGTAGGGGAAGGGTGTACGAATGTTCCAAGGCAGTGTGGAGGTCATGCAGGGTTAGTGGCATGGGAGAATGGAGGCTGAAGAGGGTGATAGAGGGAAAGCATTACATGCAACAGAGAAACTATTGGTAAGCATTGGTGGTAGGTGGGTAAGTGAAAGGATGTGTATGAAACAGCAGAGAGCAGTATCACACTTACTCTGACAGAGTGGAGAAGGTCATTGACCTTCTTCTTGCACTTGCTCCTCACTTTGGAGATGGCACAATTTGGGTAGTGGTCTCTGACCAGGCTAGCAGGGTACGATGGCATGTTGTCCTCTTAGTCCTCTGGGAAGAGGAGTCCTCTCCTCTTCACTCTCCTATCTGTTGGAACCTGCAGGTACAATCTCTGAAAAGTGTGGCTTCCCTTCCTCTGATATCTCTCCTGACAGCTAATTCAGATGAGCCTCTCAGCTGGCAGATGGCAGCACTCCTGCAGTGGGCTTTGAAAGATGGCGTGGCCGCCAAAAATGTTGTGGAGGACCTCTATTGGGTGGCAAGTTCCTTTGTAAACAGCGCATAGTTAGGTGGGGTAGAAATCAGACATGATTCTTGCTGTGAGGGCTAAAACAGCAATTAAAATGCCGACATTGGTAAGTTATGGTGAGAAACCTGGCTTGGCCTGCTGGCGCAAATCAGTCCACTACACTGGGTGTGTTTTGCTCTTAGCCAAAAAATTTTAAGATTCCGCCCTATGTATCTTTTTAAGGAAAAGTTCAGAAGCTTCATTAACAACTGCGATTCTTCCTTGCAGGATAAATTTGGCTAACATACTCTGTGCATTCATTTTTCTTCACTATGAAAATGAATTGGGGTAATGACTGTGATCTAAAGCTCCTCAAATTTGTAGTTGAATCACACAGGTAATAAATGAATCCAGTTTTAATACAATGATATATTGCCTGGGGGTGAGCAGATCTTTTTATGCTTTTCATCAAGTGAAACATGCAAAAAAATCTCCCTGCCAGCAGAGAGATAAAAAGGTGTAGAGCTGGATGAACACAGCAGGCCAGCAGCATCAGAGGAGCAGGAAAGCTGACGTTTTGGGCCTAGAACCTTCTTCAGAAATGGGGGAGGGGAAGGGGATTCTGAAATAAATAGGGAGAAAGGGGGAGGTGGATAGAAGATGGATGAAGAAGAAGATAGGTGACAGACAGGTCAAGGGGTGGGGTTGGAGCCAGTAAAGGTGAGTGTAGGTGGGGAGTTAGGGAGGGGATAGGTCGGTCCAGGGAGGACAGACAGGTCAAGGAGGCGGGATGAGCCTAGTAGGTGGGAGATGGGGATGGGGCTTGAGGTGGGAGGATTGGATAGGAGGGAGGACAGGTTAGGGAGGCGGGTATGAGCTGGGCTGGTTTTGGGATGCGTTCAGGGGAGGGGAGATTTTGAAACTTGTGAAGTCCACATTGATACCATTGGGCTGCAGGGTTCCCAAATGAAATATGAGATGCTGTTCCTGCAACCTTCAGGTGGCATTGTTGTGGCACTGCAGGAGGCCCAGGATGGACATGTCGTCCAAGGAGTGGGAGGGGTAGTTGAAATGGTTAGCGACTGGGAGGTGCAGTTGTTTGTTGCGGACTGAGCGTAGGTGTTCCACAAAGCGTCCCCAAGCCTCTGCTTGGTTTCCCCAATGTAGAGGAGGCCACAACGGGAACAGCGGATACAGTATACCACATTGGCAGATGTGCAGGTGAACATCTGTTTGATGTGGAAGATCTTCTTAGGACCTGGGATGGGGGTGAGGGGGGAGGTGTAGCACTTCCTACGATTGCAGGGAAAAGTGCTGGGGGTGGTGGGGCTGGTGGGGCGTGTGGAGCGGACAAGGGAATCATGGAGGGAGTGGTCCCTCCAGATAACCTCCTCCCTGCTAGAAGAAGTGTGTTGTTAGCATAAAATGTTAATCTCGGGCACCAGTGTGGTAACCCAAAAATGAGTGCATGATCTGAGACTGCGTCCTGTTATTTGGAATGATTGTGAATTAAATTGTAAACTTCATACTAGTAGTTTTGAGGCAATGGGTTTAAAGTTAGTTGTCTTGCTCAAGTTTCAGTCTTGACTAGGATGGAATGCTGAATGCATTGCTGGGGGTTGTACAGGAAGTTTGAATAAAATCAAGGGACTGTAGCATATGGAAAAGCTGAGACTAAGTTAGAGTAATGTTCAGTGAAACCTGCTACTGAATGGCATTAACAACAAAAAATACTGGAAGTATTAATTAAATCTGGAATCATTTATGGAGACAGATGACAGTTGTTTTCTCATTGACACTCTTCTAAAATTGTTGACACTTCTCCAGAATCCAGAGGGTTGGATAACTGCTAATGCACTCCCCTTATTCGGAAAGGGATGAAAGCCAAAAGTGGGTAACTTAGCTTGACTAGCCTAATATCCATTGTTTGAAAAGTATTGGAATCAATTATTAAGGCGGTAATAGCAGAACATTTGGAAAATCATAATCCAGTCAAGCAGTCAGTTTGAGTTCATGAAAGGGAAATTGTTTCTGACTAATTAGACTAGTTTGAAGAAGATCTAGAATGGACAGAGGGGAATCAGTAGATGTGTTGTATCTGGATTTCCAGAAGACATTTTGACCAGGTGCCTCACAGAAGGTTAAGTGATAAGAACCCATAGTGTTGGACGTAGTACATTGGCACAGATAGAGAATTGGCCCATGGACAGGAAAAAGCAAGTTGGGATAAGGGGTTCTTTTTCAAGTTGGTGGTCCATGAACAGTGGTATTTCACAGGGATCAATGCTGGAACAACAACTGTTTACAATGTGATATAATGACTTGGAGGAAGAAAGTGAACGTAGTGTAGCCAAATTTGTGGATGACAAAATAGGTGGAAAGGCAGATTGTGAGAGGGATACACACAGTTTGGAGAGATATTGATAGGTTAAGTAGGTGGTCAAAAGTTTGGCAAATGGAATCTTAAGTGGGAAAATGTGAAGCTGTTCATTTTGAAGGGGAGATGAAAAGAACAATTATTTAAATGGAGAAAAATTGCAGGAAGCTGTAAAACAGAGGAAGTTGGGGATATTTGTGAAACAAAGCTGGCATACAATGCGTGTGGCAGGTAGTCAGGAAGGCTATTGGAACGTTGCCCCTTAGGTCTTCAAGGGCGTTGTAGTATAAGATTAGGGAAGGCTTACTGCACCACTACAAGTGCTGGTGAGACCACGTCTGGAGTACTATAAGCAGTTTTGGTCCCTTTTTTTTATTTAAGGAGACATATTGTTTAATTGGAGGCAGTTCAGAGAAGGTTCACTAGGTTGATCCCTGGAATGGAGGGATTACCTTATAAGCAAAGGTGAAGCAAGTTAGGACTCTACTCACTGGAGTTTAGAAGATCTCATTGAAACATATACGATTCTTAAAGAGCTTGACAGAGTAAACACAGAGAGGATGTTTCCCCTCATGGGAGAGTTTGGGACCAGAAGGCACATTCTCAGAATGAAGTGGTGCCGACGTAAAATGGAGATGAGGAAAAATTTCTTCCCTAAGAAGGTTGAGAGTCTTTGGAACTCAATGCCACAGAGCTGTGAGGCACAGTCCTTGGGTATATTTAAGGCTAAGATTGATTCCTCTACTGATTAAGAATCTAAGGTAGTAGGCAAAAGGCATGAAACTGGACATAAAGCATGTTGGATCAGCTATAATCCTATTGAATGGCAGTACAGGCTCAAGGGCTACATGGCCTACTCCTGTTGCTATTTCTTGTGGTCTTCTGGATGTATAATACTAGAGGATGTAAAGAAGGACCTCAATAACAAATGTAAATTGGTGTAAAAATGCAAGCAGAAAGTCACATCTTGTTGAAGGTGTAAATGTGGTGTATCTGGCTTTCCAGAAGACATTTGATAAGGTACTGCACAAAAGGCTGCTGCATAAGATAAAGGCGCACAGCATTAGGGGCAATGTATTAGCATGGATAGAAGATTGGTTTACTAACAGAAAGCAAAGAGTGAGGATAAATGGGTGTTTTTCTGGTTGGTGATCAACGATTAGTGGTGTACCTTGAGATCAGTGTTGGCACTGCATATGCTTATAATTTACATAGATATTTAGAATTGGGGACCAAGTGCAGTATGTCAGAGTTCACAGATGACATTAAGATGAGTGTTAGAGTAAACTGTGTGGAACACATGGAAAGTCTGCAGAGGGATAATAGGTTGGAATGGGCAAGGGTCTGGTAGTTGGAGTACAATGTTAGTAAATGTGAGGTCATCCACTTTAGTAAGACTAACAGCAGAATGGACTATTACAGCGGCGAAACATCACAGCATGCTGCTGTGCAGAGGAACGTGGGTGTCCTTGTGCATGAATCACAAAAGTTGGTTTGTAGGTGCAGCAGGTAGTTAAGGCAACAAATGGAATATTGTCCCTCATTGCTAGAGGGATGGAGTTTAAAAACAGGGAGGTTATGTTGAAGCTGTATAGGGTGCTGGTGAGGCCACACCTAGAGTACTGTGTGCAGTTTTGGTCTCCTTACTTGAGAAAGGGTATACTGGCACTGAAGAGGATGCAAGGGAGGGTTGCAAGGTTAATTCCAGAATTGAGGGGGTTGGCTTATGAGGAGAGATTGAATAGACTGGGACTATACTAATTGGAATTTAGTAGAATGGGGGCGATCTTATAGAAACATGAAATTATGAAGGGAATAGATAAAATAGAAGTAGGGAGATGGTTTCCACTGATGGGTGAAACAAGAGCTAGGAAGCACAGCATCAAAATGCGGGGGAGCAGATTCAAGATTGAGTTGAGGGAACTTCTTCACAAAGGGTTGTGAATCTGTGGCATCCCTTGCCCAATGAAGCAGTTCAGTCTGTCTTAAAAGTATTCAACAAGGTAAAGATTGATTCGTTCATTGTTCAAAAATCTATGGTTATGGAGAGCACACAGGTAACTGGAGCTGAGTCCATGAAAAGATCAGCCATGATCTTACTGAATGGCAGAGCAGGCTTGAGGGGCCAGATGGCCTACTCCTGCTCCTATATCCTATATTCTTTATAGTTCCTTGAAGGTGAAGTTGCAGGTAGAGAGGATAGTGAAGAAGGCATTTGATCCGCTTGCCTTTATTGGTCAATGCATTGAGTATAGGAGTTGGAATGTCATATTGTGGCTGTACAGGAAATTGGTTAGGCCACTTTTGGAATATTGTGTTCAGTTCAGGTTTCTCTGCTGTAGGCAAGATGTGGTTAAACATGAAAGGGCGCGGAGAAGATTTGCAAAGATGATGCCGTGGTTGGAGGGTTTGAGCTATAGGGAAAGGCTGAATAGGCTGGGGCTACTTTTTCTGGAGCGTTCTAGGCTGAGGGATGACCTTTATAGAGATTTATAAAATCATGAGGGGCTTGGATAGGGTGAACAGCCGAGATCCCCTTCCCAGGGTAGGGGAGTCCAAAACTAGAGGGCATAGGTTTAAGGTCAGAGGGGAAGGATCTAAAAGGGGCCTAAGGGGTAACTTTTTCAGGTAAAGAGTGGTGCGTGTATGGAATGAGCTGCCAGAGGAAGTAGTGGAAGTTAGTATAATTACAGCATTCAAAAGGCATGTGGATGGGTATATGAATTGGAATAGTTTAGGGAGAGATGGGCCAAACGCTGGCAAATGGCACTAGATTAATTTAGGATATCTAGTCAGCATGGACGAGGTAGACTGAAGTGTCTGTTTCCTGCTGTACAACTCTGACTTCAGGAATACGCTTCAGAAACAGGTTCCTGAATATAATTTTTTATATGATTTTTATTGCCCATTCTGTGTATTTTTCTGGGATTCTAAAAGTTTGCCACCATTTTTAACTGTAAAGTTGAAGTTGACCTGTCTACAAAGAGCTGTTCTAGCAAGAAATTATACCTTGCCAAATACAATGTGCTGAACTTTGTTACCCTACTTCCTCAGGTTGCTTCCAGTGATACATTCTTCTGTTTAAAGGCAAAATTTTTAAAGCTGTGTATGAGATCTTTATATCAAATTTCTTAGCGTTCTTTACTCTGTAGCATTGAAAGAATAGATGAAAACACGACAATGATAAAGGAGTTATCTTTGAAAATTTTAAATTAATGCACATTTCTGTCATGTGGAAAGGTGCTTTTTTAATTTGTTGCTCTGTTTAATTGAAAGAAAAATATTGTTGTTGTGTTGGAAATCTTGAAGTACAAAAAGGAATTTATCGACAGCTTTCTTATGTCGACATTAACATTGTCTGCTTGATCATTTTATGTTAAAATGTAACTGCAAAGTTACTTACCCATTTGCTCTTTTAGTTGAATGAATCAACATATAAATCAGACATGATTATCTTATGTATCTTGAGGTTTTTAAATCAGTCAGAAATGATTTTAGGAAGTGCTGTTGAAACAGATAACAAACAACAAAAGGTAAGGTAGGATTGCAGAGATTTGAGAAGCTGTGTATTTCTATCAATAGATTTTGGAGAATGTTTTATTATCAGCAGTTAAAGTAGTTGTAAACTAATATGCTCTGTGTCATAGATAACAAGGTATAGAGCTGGATGAACACAGCAGGTCAGGCAGCATCATAGGAGCAGGAAAGCTGATGTTTCGGGTCTAGACCCTTCTTCAGGTATCTTTACTGGAGCCCTGGGAGCTACATACTAACCCTTTTTTGTTCCGTTTTGCCCCTCCGTTGTTTCTATTATATTGTATTCTTGGCCTGCTCCTTTGCCTTGACTACATTTGACTACTGACACAAAGAGGTCAATTTTAAGACTTTTGCTTGAAGTTAATCAGAGTCCTGTAGCTTTAAACTGGGTCAGGTAGCCTTAACTACTCTATCAACTTTCAAAGTGTCAAAAGTATCTGCCAGATTCACGGAACTTAGATCCTTTTAAGATTGCAGTCTGGGATTGATGATGTAAAAGAATACTGATTTTGCTAATTTCGGTAGGCATTGTTTGTAATGTGCACGGTGCAGCTTTGATCAGCTTTATGAGCAATGTGAGGTGGAGCTCCAGCAAAAGGCAAGTCTCGAATTATGGTCCTTCTACCCACTAACATAATGTGGATATTTGCCAGATGCCATGTGTGATCTTTCCCACTCCTGCTGTAGCTTACGTTTTGAGTAGAAAATTGACAAAGGTATCAGTCATCACTGGATTCACAGTTGAAATTTTCAATATGCTCTTTCCTGTGTAATTGCTGTCATATTTCCTTCTTATGAGAAGCAGTATCCTGCAAGTGTTGGAGACTTTGCCAAATTAACTTTTTCTATTGATAGCCTTATGGCTTCAAACAAGATTTGCATGTCATCACGATCCACCTATATTGTTGTTTCTTTTGGACATTCTTTTTCTATCTTTTCTTCATATTATCTTTTATCTTATGGATTGACTTTGAGCATAAGCTTTTGAGCTATTGAAATGCTGCTTTCTTGAATTAAGATCTTGGGGGTTGTTCTGCTAGACAATGAAGGCTGCTTATGTTTGTTCCAGGACATCACCTTTAAGCATAATTTTGGTTGAAGCAGTCATTGTGATGGTGATGCTTGAATGCAGTGTTCTGGACTCACAGGTCCAGTACAGTTAACTTTATTTGATCCCTCTGTTCTAGAATCAAGCTAGATGTATTTAAAGTTTTCCAGATTGTTTGGTTATTATCTGTGCTTAAAATTAGGGATGTTTTAGTCTAAGGACATTATATCTTTTTCCTCTTGGACATTTGAGCGTTATGATGTCTTTGTGTTAGCTGAAAGTTCTTCGCAGATTTAACAAGTCACTGATCTATGCAGCAGACATCAGTCCACTGAATGGATTGAGTGCAGGTGTCAAACTTTTCCATTTTTTGAAAGCTCTTGATGTTTTCTTGCCCTTGGCCTTCCCCTTCTTGATTTCTTCACTACCTCCGCCCTGGATTTGCACCCTACTTTTTCGAATGGTTCTATTTAACTATAGAGTCACAGCCTACTCAGGCATTAAGTCCCCTAGAGAGATGATTTTATTTTCTTTTTGGGATGGCAGTGAGGAGGACTCCACAGTCTGAGGAGAAGGTTTTCTTAACTTTATCAATGGAATCAAGAGACTGGGATGGATATAAGCACTAGTGACATCGACATTAATTGTGGCTGAACTGTGGGTGAAATTTTAAACAATTGGAGAGCCTTGCAATGCATCTACGATCCTATTCTGGTGCTGTACGCACTCTACAGTGCTGACAATAGTCACTCCTGTGAAGACCACATTTTTAAAAATATATTTTTGATTGGGCTCCAGAATGAGGAAATGAAACTGCTTTAAACAACAGACTGTGGAAAGAGTGGAAGGAACATTTTAGAAACAAATTTGAGCTCATTGTGAGTTGTGTTTACACCTTTGCTCAAGCAGTGGGGAAGATAATAGAGAATAAACAGCATTGTGGGTGTGTAATCTGGGCACATTCCTTCCAGAGGAAGATAAGGGTTGACCAGTTCTCTGGGCCAGAAGTTATTAGTATGACAACAACCCTCTGGCTCTTGGGTGGGTGGAGAGCATGTGTGTAAACTGTACAGAGGCAGAAAGCCACCAGACAGCAAAAGACAGTTTTTTTTTCTCTCTTTCCCTCTACAGTGAAGTTACCCAGAACTGGAAGATAGCTAGTTATTTTCTCCTGCCATTTGTTATAAGCAGCTGCCTCTAACTATTGACTGAAAGACTGAACAATTAGTGTGCCAATTGTCCTGTGTCTCCAGTAACTGAACACCTGCATGGAACTGTACTCCTGTATTTTTAATTGAACTTATTTTTCTAATCCACCTGTTCAGAGATGTTATTACACATCTCTGGAGCAGATGGGATTTGAACCCTGAGCCTCACAATCTGGAGATAGGAACACTACCACTGCACTGCAATACATGTACACAAGCGGTGGGATTTGAAGCCACTCCCTTGAAGAGACTGGAACCTTAATTCAGTGCCTTAGACCACTTGGGCATGCTACCATCAGTTTAAAAAGAAAGGACAGATCCGACCTGGCCAATTACTGTCCCATCAATCTATTCTCAATCATCAGTAAAGTGATGGAATGTCCTATCAGCAACTACTTAACACAACTTGCTCAGTGATGCCCAGTTTCAGTTCTGCCAGGGCCACTCCGCTCCTGACCTCATTACAGCCTTTGTTCAAACCTGGATCAAAGAGGTGAGATGAGAATGACAGCCCTTGACATTAAGGCTGCATTTGACCAGGTGTGGCATCAAAGAGCCCGAGCAAATCTAGAATCAATGGAAATTGGCCAGGGAGGGGTGGGGGGAGCCCTCCATTGGTCACAGTCATACCTGGCACATGGGAAGATGGTTGTTGTTGTTGGAGGTCAGTAATCTCAGCTCCAGGACATCTCTACAGGAGTTCTTCAGGTTAGTGTAGTAGGTCCAACTATCTTCAGCTGTCTTATCAATGATGTTCCATCCATCATAAGGTCAGAAGAAGGGGTATTTGCAAATGATTATGCAATATTCAGCACTATTCATGGTTTGTCAGATACTGAAGCAATCCAGGTTCAAATGCAACAAGCTCTGGAGAATATTCTGGCTTGTGCTAAATTATTGGCAAGTAACATTTGCACCATGCAAATGCCAGGCAATGAACATCTCCCATAAGAGCTAATCTAACCATTGTCCCTTGACATTCAGTGGCATTACCATCACTGACTCCCCACAATCAACATCCTGGAGGTTACCATTGACCAGAAACGCAAATGGACTCAACAGAAATACTGTGGTTACAGGAGCAGATCAGAGCTAGGAATACTGCAGTGAGTAAGTCACCACCTGTCTGTCCAAAGCCTGTCCACCATCTGCAAGGCACAAGTTAGGACTGTGATGGAATACTCCCCATTTGCCTGGCTGGGTGCAGCTTCAATAACACTCAAGAAGCTTGATGCCATTGTGACGATACTACGGCTTTGAGGGGTGTATTTTGTCCTTTTTTTATTTGAAGTAAGGTTTTGAGACAGGTGTTGACCTGTCTATTGAAATCTCATCGAATTATAAAACCCAAGGCCTCAAAAGCTGATAAAGTTGGAACCACAGAAGCACCCTAAATGGGTGGAGTCAAGCTCCCATAGAGCTGGGACTTTTTAGTTTGTTTTTCAGTAGCTGGGGTCTTGAATCTGGGTTTGGAAGCTGCAGTACATCTCTCCCTGCTACTGAATTTTCTTGATGTTTTTCCTCCTGGACTGGAGACTTACTTGAGACAATCTATTGAATTTTTGATTTTTGCCATGGGTGTGTTTTGTGTGATGTTACTGTATTGGAGTAGTTATTATATGTATTATTTTGTTAAGCATTTCAACAAAGTTGCAGTTAAGCCAATCCTTGTATTGTATTTTATTTTTATTTTGGTTGTATTTTAACTGTAGTGTAAAAATAATGCGTTTTGCTTAATGGCGAGATGTTTCACCAGTCGAATTGCATCTGGAACGCAACATCTTACTTATGGTTAAAATAACAAAAAGTTAAGGTCTAGACCCATCTTGATATATTTTGCGGGAGTTTGGTCTCTAACACCATCCAGGACAAAGCAGCCTGCTTGATTGGCGCCACAAGCATCCATTCTCTCCACCACTGATGCTCAGTTGCAGCAGTATGTATGATCTGTGAGATGCACTGCAGAAATTTGCGAAAACTCCTTTTGACTTCTTAGCCCCTTCCAAAACCCATGACTACTTCTGTCTGAAAGGGCAGGGGCAGCAGATACGTGGGAACACCATTACCTGCAGTTTCCCCTTTAGCCACACACCATACTGGTGTGGAAATTTGAGTTTGACTTATTGTTCCCATGTACTGTGATACAGTGAAAAGTGTTGTTTTGCAAGCTGTACAGGCAGATCATACCATACAAAGTGCATCAGGGTAGCAGAACAGAGAACAGAATACACTGTTACAGCTGCAGAGAAGGAAGAGTGAGAGATCAATATTAACATTTGAGGTCTGTTTAAAAGTCTGATAACAGTGGGAAAGAAGCTGTTCTTGAATCTTGAATACATGTATTCAAACTTTGATATCTTCTGCCTGCTGAACAGGGTGGAAGAGAGTATAATGGGGTGGGAGGGGTCTTTGATTATATTATTTGCTTTTCCGAGGCAGCAAGAAGTACAGATGGAGTAAATGGATGGAAATAACACGTTGTGGAGCTGGAGGAACACAGCAGGCCAGGCAGCGTCAGAGGAGCAGGAAAGTTGACGTTTTGGATCCCGACCCAAAACATCAACTTTCCTGCTCCTCTGATGCTGCCTGGCCTGCTATGCTCCTCTAGCTCCACACTGTGATCTCTGACTCCAGCATCGGCAGTTCTTACTATCTCTGAGTAAGTGGATGGAAGCTGGTTTGCAGGACTGACTGGGCTGTGTTCATGACTCTGTAGTTTCTTGCGGTCCTGGGAAGAGCAGTTGCTGTACAATGCTGTGATGCATCCAGATAGAATGCTTTCTATGGTGCATCTATAAAAATTGGTGAGTCTTTGTGGACATGCCAAGCTTCCTTAGCCTCCTGAGGAAGTAAAGGTGTTGTTGTGCTTTCTTGACCATCACATCCATTTGGGTGGATCAGGACAGATTGTCACCAGTCCCTCACAGTTGCTGCACCAAAATCCTGGAATTCCTTCCCTAGGTGGATTGTGGATGTATTTATAGCATATGGATTCCAAGAGTTCAGGAAGGCAGTTCACCACTGCCTCTCAAGGTTAACTTGGAATGAGGTTAACAAAGAACGGGCACTAACTGTTGGCTGAGCCAGTGATGCCCACGTTCCACAAATTAATATATGAAAATAGTTTGACTGTGGTGAAAATTGATTTATTTTTAATAGTAGAACACCAGTACATCTTTCCTTTAGATTCAAGATCCAAAGCTGCTGTTGATATTCTAAATGCGGCTTGACCAGAACCTCAGCAGTACACCCCTTCTCTTGTATTCCAGCCCTCTCAAAATGAATGCACACATTGTATTTGCCTTCCTAACTGCCAGTTAGGCCTTCATGTTAACCTTGAGAGAATCCTGAACTAGGACTCCTAAGTCCTTTTTATGCTTTAGATTTCTGAAGCCCTTATTCATTTAGGGAATAGTCTGTGCCTCTGTCTCGCCAAAGTGTACAACCTCCATACTGTCCCACAATGTATTCCGTCTGCAACTTGTTTATCCACACTCTAGCCTGTCCAAGACCATCTGCAGCCTTCCTGCCTCCTCACCACTACCTGTGCCTCCCTCTACCTTTGTGTCATCTACAAAATTGGCAACAATGTCCTCAATTTCTTCATGGCCAGATAGCTAATGTATAACCTGAATAGTTTTGGTCCTTGCACTAACTCCTGCAGTACACCAACAGTCGCCAGCTGCTGTCCTGAAAAAGACTCCTTTTTCCCCACTCTGTCTTTTTGCCAGTCAGCCAATCCTGTATCCATGCCAGTACCTCACCCCTCACATCATGGGTTGTTACCTTATTTAGCAGCCTCCCATGCAGCACCTTGTCAAAGTCCTTCTGGAAATCCAAACAGATAAGTCTACTGGCTCTCCTTTGTCTAACTTGTTATCTACCTTCTGAAGGAATTCCAACAGATTTTCAGGCATGACCTCCTCTTGACAAAGCTGTGCCGAGTCAGCCCTATTTCTGGTGCTGTGTTCCAGATGCAATTCGAATTGGTCAAACTACTGGATTTTATACAAAACTCACTTTGCTCTCAT
Source organism: Ginglymostoma cirratum (assembly GCA_024137785.1). NCBI lineage: Eukaryota > Metazoa > Chordata > Chondrichthyes > Orectolobiformes > Ginglymostomatidae > Ginglymostoma > Ginglymostoma cirratum. The sequence goes on from JAHRHZ010000105.1 coordinate 5,269,921, forward strand.
ACTGGTTAAAATAGAACAAAAGAAACAGGAACTTCGAAATAACAACTCTATTGGAAAACTTTACTAACTGTTTCAGTGTAGTAATATCCCATTAACACACCCTTGGCAAAAAAGTAAATGCAGAAAAACTGATAGGATCGCATCCTATCAGCAATAAAGAGATGCGCACAGCTGCCCAGAGAGAGAGAAGGAGGTGTTTTCCTTCCATGATTTCCGTTCACCCCCACCCCCGTAACTAAAGCAAAACCTGCAAAATCCTAGGTGTGTGTGTCTCCACCCACTTGTGCTTCTATTGCTTCAATTTATTTTTAATAATAACTCCAAGACTTCAAGTTGTTTATCTTCTCATGGACTGCTTGGCATCTGTCTCCCAATCTTTCTGTAAAAGAAAACCAGACGAAACACAACTCTTAAAGCCGCAGCATCACTGCAAGAAGCAGCGTCACACAGCACGGAAACAGACCCTTTGGTCCAACTTGTCTGTGCTGACCAAGTTCCCCAAGCTAGACTAGTCTCACTTGCCTGTATTTGGCCCATATCAGTCTAAACCTTGTATCAGAGATAATAGGTACTGCAGATGCTGGAGAATCCGAGATAGCAAGGTGTGGAGCTGGATGAACACAGCAGGCCAAGCAGCATCATAGGAGCAGGAAAGCTTGACGTTTTGGGCCTAGACCTTTCTGATGAAGGGTCTAGGCCCGA
>JAHRHZ010000105.1:5271022-5319523 GCA_024137785.1 Ginglymostoma cirratum
CTGCTTGGCCTGCTGTGTTCATGCAGCTCCACACCTTGTTATCTCAATCTAAACCTTTCCTATTCATATACTTACCCAAATGTCTTTTAAATGTGATAACTGTACCTGCACCAATCACTTCTCTGGCAGCTTATTCCACACATAAACCCCACTCTGTGTAAACGTGCTCCTTCTTTTAAATCCATCTACTTTCATCTTAAAAATATGCCCTCTAGTTTTGAGCTCACCAACCCTAGGGAAAAGACCTTTGCTATTTACCTTTTATCCTTGCCCCTCATGATTTTATAAACCTCTATAAGGTCATCCCTCAACCTCCCACACCCCAGTGGGGGGAGAAAACCTTCTAGCCTCTCCTTATAACTCAAACCTTCCAGTCCCAGCAACATCCTGGTATATCTTTTCTGAACCGTCTAATTTAATAATATTCTCCCTATAACAGGGCGACCAAAACAGTACATAGTACTCCAAAAGTGGCCTTGCCAACGACCTCCACAACCTCAACATGATGTCCCAACCCCTATGTTCAATTATCTGAGCAATTAAGGCAAACATGCTAAACGCCTTTGTAATCACCCTGTGTACCTGTGATGCAACTCTCAAAGAAGTATGTACCTGAATCCCCAGGTCTCTCTGTTCAACAACGCTACCAGGGTCCTACCACTAACTGTGTAAGTCCTACCCTTGTATTGCACTTTGGTAAAGCAAACCTCGCCTTTATCCAAATTGCCACTCCTCAGCCCATTGCCCCAGTTGATCAAGATCTCTTTGTAATCTTAGTTAACCTTCTTCACTGTCCACTATATTCCCAGATTTGGTGTCATCCATAGACTTGTTAACCACGCCTGCTAAATTTTCATCCAAACTATTTATGTAAGTTACAGACAACATTGGGCTCAGCATTGATCCCTGCTGAACACCGCTGGCCATAGGCCTCTAGTCCAAGAAACAATCCTCCACCATCACCCCCTGTCTCCAACTGTCAAGCCAATTTTGTATCAGTTGGCAAGCTGTCCCCGAGTCCCATGGGATCTAACTTTACTAATTGGTCTCCCTTGTAGAACCTTGTCAAATACTTTACTGAAGTCCATGGAGACAATGTCTACTGCTCTGCCCTCCTCAATCATTTTGGTCATGTCCTCAAAAAAACTCAATCAAGTTTGAGAGACATGATTTCCCACACACAATTCCATGGCTGACTATTCCTAATCAGTCCTGCCTCTCCAAATGCATGTAAATGTTATCACTCAGAATCCCCTTCAACAACCTTCCCACCACTGATGTCAAACTCATAGGTCTGTAGTTCCCAGGCTTCTCTTTTACAGTCTTTTGTGAATAGAGGCACAATGTTGGCCACCCTCCAATCCTCCAGCACCTCACCTGTGGCTGTAGATGGTACAGATATCTCTGCTAGCAGCCCTGCAATTTCTTCCCTAACTTCCCACAGCATCCTGGAATACACTTGTTTAGGTCTCCAGCATCCTTTTTTATTTCTGTTCTTCAGTCTCTTTTGTCCGGGCTCTTTCACCTCTCGGAAGGCACAGGGCAATTGTAGTTAGTATACCAAAGTCTTAGTGATTAAAAGCAACATCTAATGGGAGGAAGTGACTGGCTTTCTTCGGGCTTCAGGTATTTTTATTGCATAGGGGGAGAAATAACTTGCCCCTGCAGTAGTCTAAAGAACTTCTGCATCTTGCACACCCACCAGCTGTTCAACTGATCAGGTACCAATCACAGTGGCCAGGCTGATGACCTTTGCATCTTTGACTGGCCACAAGTACACAGACAAGTCAGTTACTTCCTTCTGATGCCCTGAAGTGGGGCTATGAGACCCAAAACTTTAACTCTGCTTTCTTTCCACAGATGCTGTCAGACTTGCCTTATTTTACCAGCAATTTCTGTTTACGTAAGTCAGCTGTTTGTTGCTAGCCAAATCTCATTCAGCTAACCTCTCATGTCACGTATGAACAGAAAACCCCACTGCTTGAGTAAAACTGTAATGTAAACACCACACAAGAGTTTCAGTAATTTGTGTTGAAAGTTGCAGCAATTTCATCCACAGCCTTTGGTTGTGAAATAATCCACTTTTTAAATCTTCAATCGGGAACAAAAAACAATTTAAAACAATCCTGTCTTTACAAGATCCTCATGAACATCAGTGAAACTCAAAATCCATCTTTCTCTCCCTCTTTGTTAGCACTGATTTCTAAAATTACACTCTGCTTGTGTCCTCCAGTGTTCTGATTTTTCTGTCAGTTCCTTTCAACTGTATCTTCCATGTCCCACTATCTAGAATGTCCTGAGTATTTTCACCTTCTTCAAGATTCTTTCAACTATTTTGTTTGAGCATGCACTTCTTTATCTTAATCTGGAATGGTTTGGTTGTATTTTATTACATTAAATTCTGTGCCCAAGAGGCAGGTCTGATTTATAATGCCACAATTTCCAGCAGGAATAGGGCAGGGAGATTGGATACAAAGGTAAGTGGAGGAACAGGTAGTATTGAGGAGGTGGGGAGGCTGCAGAAGGATTTAGCCACGTTAGGCAAGTGGGCTAAGAAGTGGCAGATGGAATACAAAGTGGGAAAGTGAGGTCATGCACTTTGGTAGGAAGAAGAGAGGCATAGACTATTTTCTAATTGGGGAGAAAATTCAGAAATCTGAAGTGAAAAAAGATGTGGGCATCCTAGTTTAGGATTCTCTGAAGGTATGTTTGCAGGTTGAATCGGTAGTTAGGAAGACAGATACGATGTTGGCATTTATTTCAAGAGGACTAGAATATAAAAGCAGGGATGTACTTCTGAGGCTTTATAATACTTTGGTCAGACCACATTTAGAATATTGTGAGCAATTTTGGGCCCCATACCTCAGGAAGGATGTACTAGCCCTGGAGTGGGTCCAAAGGTGGTTCTTGGGAATGATCCCAGGAATGAAAGGCATTACATGTGAGGAACATTTGAGGAGCCTGGGCCTGTACTCGATGGAGTTTAGAAAGATGAGGTTGGGGGGGTGGTGATCTAATTGAAATTTACAGAATATTGAATGGCCTGGTTAGAGTCGACGTTGGGAAGATGTTTCCATTAGTAGGAGAGACTAGGACCTAAGGGCACAACCTTGGAGTAGAGGGTCATCTCTTTAGAATGGAGAGGAGGAGAAACTTCTTCAGGCAGAGATTGGTGCATTTATAGAATTTATTGCCACAGCAGGTTGTGGAGGCCAGGTCATTCTGTATACTTAAGACAGAGATAGGTTTTTGATTGTCAAGGGGATCAAAGGTTATAGGGAGAAAGCAGGAGAACGGGGTTGAAAAAATTATCGGCCATGATTGAATGGCAGAGCGGACTCAATGGGCCGAATGGTCTATTTTCTGCAGCTATGTCTTATGGTCTAAGGAGGCAGGCGTAAATCCATCTCAGCCAGGACAGGGTTGAGCCACATGCTGTTGGCACCAATTTGATATGTACCAGCATCTAGCCGACTCGGTGAGCTTGCTGTAGGAGTCACAGTTTCTCTGGCAACATGCAACGTTATGCATAGACTATTTGGTTATATGAAAATGATGATAGAGGCTTCAATTTCTTTATATCACATGGTTGCCCAGCGATCTGTCCTTTGCGTACAGCCTGTCGTTGGTATGTGTTGGAAGGATGTAGAATTTTTTGCTTGATCTGTTTGGCTGCATCATAATACACTTTCCTTGGCCATTGAGGTGTGAAATGGGACCTGAACTTTGAGTCTCTAGCTCAGAGGCAGGGACGCTACTGCCTGTGCTACAAGAACTCCTGATTTTCTTACATTAAAGATGCTGTATAAATTCAAAATGTTATTGAGAATTTTTCTACTTGGGTTGGTCACCATTGAACTTTTGTATACCAGTAGTTTGTGCTTAATGCTGGGATATGAAGTTGATGGGTGTTACTCAGCTTCTTCATAATTTCAGGAGTTGATTTAATTTTTAACATTATAATCCACAGGTACTAGCATTTGTAGTTTGCTCGTGAGCTAAATTTGACATACCGTTAGGTCCATTGTAGAATTATTAATATACTAAGCTGAGGAAAACATTTGCATTTGTAACATGATCATTGTAAAGATTGGCTGTATGAAACCTTTTGTTCACTTGTTCTGTTTGCTGCTGTACAGTGTTACATTTTTGATGATAATCGTAACTGGCTAACCCTTTAAGGTCATATTATGAATATACTTGTTTTTTTTTAAAACAGCAACAAAGAAACCATTTGTTTTTAGCACGCACATGCATTTGGTTACAAGAAGTATTGCCATCTTCTGAACATCCTGTAATATTTTGGGCAAGGGCTTTTGGGTACATTGATAACCAGCATTTGTATTGAACCTGCGAATGTGTTGTTTAAGAAAATGAATTTCCTTGGGGTTCTTGGTGTTCATAGGGTTAAATTTGTACAAACTAAAACTACCAAGGGTTGGAGAGGAAAAATATTTCACAACAAAGGAATGTTAGATTTTCGTGACTTTTTCATGTTTTATTCTGAATGAACAATGTATTTGGCAGAATGTACACACACTAAATAATTCTCAAAGAACTCACCAGGCAGCAGTTAAAGGGTCTTTACATTCCTACAGAAGCAGCTGCCATGGTTTAGAAATGATGGGCATGTCACATGACCTTTTTATACAGCTGGGGGATGGGAGGGGGTGGATGGAGCAGCAAATGATTTCAAAAAGCTGTTTGAGCCATGCATTTGTTGAAGTGCAGCCTATCATGCCTAGGCAAGGGAATCCCATAGAGTCGGCGGTTGTATTATTCAGTCTCTTGCAAGTTAGGAGGTATTAATGATGGGACATTAGAGGTGGAACCTGAGTGAACGGGATGGCATATGTAAGTGGTATTTATGTGTTCTTTAAGCTTTTTTTGGGAAAAGTGAGATGTATTGAGCTTATTGGATGGATATTGGGTATTGTCTTTCGTAAGGCATGTAACACAGAACTTGATTCTAAACGTGTATTCAAAGTGTATGTCCATTCACATGGATTCAAAGGTTTTTTTGTTAATGTACTTTCCTTTTCTAGCAGCTAACAAATGTAAAATCAACTTAGTGTTGATGATAATGTGACCGTTTAAAAAGCACCAAATTCTGCTTCATTTAGAAGACATTCCCAGAGGAACAAAACACATCCACTACCAGATTGGAAGAATCTTGTATTAAACTTGTCTGTTTGTTTTGGGAGTGAAACTTTCCTCTTCAGCTTAAATGTGCTTGGAAACGTATGCTTTGAAGGAACAGTTTTCAGTGGTGTTTTTTAAAACTGGATGGTGGTTTAAAGTATGTTTTGACCATCAATCTCCTCCAGAGCAAGTTGTATTAGATCAACCGTTTCAAGTGTAGCTCTGTTTGACAGATGAGGTGTGATATCTGATTTATATTAAATAGTTGGATGCAATTGCAAACAATCATTTATGTTTCAGAAGTAGATTGCTACTTGTAACATGATGGCAGTTGACTCTATTAACAGTCGATATATGTGATGAAATGTAAATCCATAAAAAAACTCAATTCAGATGAATTTATTTACAAATAGAGGGCTAAGTACTATTTATTGGTGCTGTACACAGATCACATAAATGGCTTGATGTAAGTTTGATGTTCTTGTTGCAGCAGTTCCTGTGATTTGGCGCTTCTATTTGGATTTGTCTTTTCACTCTCTTCAACTCAAAAGCAAGTATTATGTTGAGTGGACATATTCAAGATACATTTGGGATAAAAAGATCAACTTTTAATACATCTTCCTTTCAGTATTTTAAAGGTTTAAATATATCTGTAAATTTATTTTTATGTTTCTGTTATCCTCTAAATTTTCTTTATGCCATTTGCTGCTACGTAGCCAGAATTATGCACTGGTGACCTCCCAAAATTAACGTTTCTCCAAAGTTGCGAATGGCCAAGATTTGTTAGCCACGGTCTGGTTCATTTTTAATTGAACAGAGCAACGATGTAAGTTCCTTTCTTTTCCCCAATGTTCTTTTAAATTGCATATCTTAGTGATTTGGATACATTGAAAGTTAACTCTTGTTATAAATATTACTCTATCAACAGTTTAACTTGGCTTTGCATATTTATACATCTGCAGTTTTAACTTACAATTTTTTGGAGCTAAATTTTAGAATTATATACATCTACAAATTTACACCATAGGCTTAGCATGTAGAAGCCAATTTTGTATTGTGGCAGTAAGTGATCTTGTGTTATGTGAGGGTGCAATGTCCACAGTTTTGGACCACTTTTTCAATTTGCTGTACAACTTGAGATGTTGAATTATTTGAAACCTTGATTCACGTAATTAAATTAAAGTATTTAGTAATTAATTTGAAAAGCATTACCAATTTTTTTATTACTTGTGATGTTGATGATTAAGCATTATATTTGAACTCTGACCTGAGACAGAAGGGTGTGGAGTGGTTTCAAGTTCCACTGCAGGACATGAATGCATAATTTAAACTGACAGTGCAGAACGATATTTAGGGGATATTGCCTTTTTTTTTTATTGAGGTGTTGACTTTTACATTTCAGTGTTAAACCAAAGCCTAGTTTTCCCTATTTGCTGGAGATAAAGTTCCTAAGACACTATCCAAAGGACATCCACCAGCTTCTACCTGGCTTCCTGGCTAATATTTATCCACGATTATCATACAGTTGTTTGTGAAATCCTGCTGTGCAAATGTTAACTGACATCTCCCACATTAAAACTGACCATTGTGATGGGATGTGCCTTTTTAAAAGGATTTGTTCTGTCCTGCTTCTCTTGAAGTGGGATATTGTCAACCTCGTGACGTGGTGTCTGGTCCACAGAAAGCAGAATAAATAGATTTTTAAAAAAAATTTAGACAAAAGAAGCATGAATAGGTGGAGTCAGGCTCATACAGACCCAGGATTTTAATTTTGCTTTCAGTTGTTGAAATTGGAGTTTTTGGAGTTGAAGCTGCTAGATACAGCTCTCTCTCTCTGGTTGCAAAAGCTTGAGTTCTGTCTTTGCTACTAGGTTAATTCTTTTGGATTTTCCTTTCTCCTGGACTGGAGGAGATAGCAAGCGAGGGAAATCTGTTTTGCTGAATTTGCCTTTGCCAAGGATGTATTTATGGGTTGCTGCTATATTGGAACAGTTGATGAGTGATAGTTAAATAATATTATTTTAAGCATTTTGATGGAGTTAAAGTTGTGTAATTTCTTTTTGTTTGTGTTTTAACTGTGGTATATAAGAATAAAGTGTTTTGTTTAAAACCTAGAAGTGTGACCAATAGAATCATATCTGAAACACCACTTTTATCTTAAAAGATTGCTATAGTGGAGGCTTTCACCTTGATATATTTTGAGGGGGTTTGGGTCGGGTCCATCACACCATGGACCAGATCACGCTTAAAGACCTGCTTCCTTGGCTGAAAAGCATTTGAGAAAGGTCTTGAAGTTATCAGAAACACATTGGGAAAGAAAGCTCCAGCTCAAACAGTTTTTTTTTTTTGGAAATGAAGATATTTTAGCAATTTATAGCAGCTTGAATCTCATTGTGAGTTATGTTATGAATTATAAAGGCAGAAGCGGGCATATTTGCTGATGGTAGCACAGTGTTTAGTACCATTTGTGATTCCTCAGATGCTTAAAACAGTCTGTGCCTGTATGCAGCAAGACCTGGACAGCACCTAGGTTAGCGCTGATAAGAGGAGATTTTACATTTGTGTCACACAAGTGATGACCACAATACAGGTATCCACCCAGAAATGGCAGAAAATTGCTCAGGTATGTTCTGTCTAGATTTGATAAATCCAGTCTAGCCAATTAGTGTTCTATTAGTTTACTTTTAATTAGCAAAATGTTGTAAGGTGCCATTAACAGTGCTGCCAAGCAGCCTTAAGTAGCATCCTGCTGATGGCACAGTTTGGACTTTGCATTGGCTACTTGGCTCTAGAACTTATTTCAGCCTTTTGTCCAAATGTGGGCAAAAGAGCTGAGTTCCAGAGCGGAGGTGGAGATCTTTACATCAGAGCAACATTTGACCTTCTGCTGGAAACTCTGTATTTGAGGGCTGCTCAACATCTAGAAGTTGGTACTGGTCCTGGGCTTGCAAATGTGTGTGCTCCTCACCATTCTCCGTGTTTGCTCATAGTTTGTGTAGTTCTCTAACAGCTGCTGCGTCTGGAGCCAATGGAACCATCACCAATGAACTTAGATGGGGAATATAAGAAGCAATAATGTGCTCAGTCAGCAGCTGCATGCACAAATAATTTAGTACTCCAAACACAGACATGGAGGCTGCCAGTGATGGTGACGGAATGACTCTACATAGATCTTTTAACATAGACCTCATTCTGATGTACCATGGGCTCCATTTACAGGCTTGCTGGTGTGGAAAGACAGCCAACATCAAAGACCCATCACACCCTAGTAATGACCTCCTACAATTTCTTCTTTCAGGCAGAAGATACAATAGCCTGAACACATGCACAAACAGGTTCAGGAACAGCTTCTTTCCAGCTGTTGAATGGACTTTAGCCTCAAATAATGTAACCTGTACGCCTCCAAGTCTTTTTGATCTGCACATCCTTTGCTTGCTGTGATCTACCTGTCTTACTCATACACAAAGCTTTTTGCTGTATTTCAGTACATGTAACAATAAATCAATCAAACTAAATCAAATCAAATATTGCACAAGCCATGCTGCACACAAATAATAGGAGATTAAGTGTGGTAGGATGAATTTAAACCTTCACCACCACCTCAATCCCCACTTTACAGGAGAGAGGCAGCATTGCATACAAGATCAAGTTGTGAAATGCTCACAGTTTGCTTGTGAGCAAAACAGATCCACACCTTTTGATAGCCTGTGGGACTTTGGAATGTCTTTGGATTGTGGAATGCAGGTCACACTCGATTACCATTGGTAGTTGTGCTTAGTAGAATCTAGAGGAATTAATTTATAATGATCAATGTCATAGTCAAGATTGCTTCTACCCAGGACTTTGAATCAAAGAGTTGGTCACTGCATGAACTACATGTGGACAATGTTCTGATTACCGATGTCTTTAATCTGTACTGCCTGAGTGCTTGCCTAATGCAGTTGCCGCTTGAAGAGCCTCACCGTTGCTCACAAGTGGAACCTGTTACTTTGGTCAAAAGAAGCATTTACTCCATCCACTCTAGGTGTGTTTACAGCTATTTTACACTTCCATTGTGTATAGGTGGTTAGAGTGAGGATGGAAGACAAGAGGTTGCGCTTCAGCCTGTCAATCTAGGTGATCACAACCTTTCATATTTCCTTCTGCCTTGCATTTCCTGTCAACTCCATCAAATTTGAGCATCCCTATGTTTCCAGCCAACTTTTTTTAAAATTTAACTCTTCATCTGCCCTCTGAGACTCAGGCCTAAACATGGTCATGCACTGCATGGCCTGGCAGCAACATCGCAATGTAAGGTGTCAGTAAGCTCTAAAATGTAGTATCGAAGTGCTGAACAGTATTACAAGTGAGACAGGGATGTGATCAAGCTTGTGCTTTGCCTGTGTCAACCTTCGTGAATGGCAGGTGCGGGCAGTCATTATACATAGAGTTTTCACTGGGATGTTGGGGGAACGTTGGCCAAAGTAGTTGCCATCTTCTCCTGGAAACAAGTTGCAGCTGTCAAATAACTAATCTGACTTTTATATCGGGGATTTGCTTATTTTTGTTGTTCTTTGCTGACTCGCAAAGTAGCAATGATGAAAGGATGTAAAATTAGGTAATAATAGGATATTAATTCATGCAAATAGGGTCTGGATTGCACACTAAATAAGAGTCTCGCCTAGCCATTGAAACCTTATATCAGAAACTGGGACTTATTTTTGTTTTCTTGATATTGAGAAACTAATTTTTCCATTCTAGCTGTATATTCCCAGCTTTTTCCCATTTTGTTCAAGGGCTGAGAACATTTTCTGCCATTAGTTTCCTTCGACATTGCAAGTGTTAGCTTCTGCCTTTGACTTCTCTTTTGATTAGGGCCTGTCTGAATAAATGCACAGTATGAAATTCCCATCAGACTAAATCTTCTCAGCATACCTTAGTAAAATGTCTTTAGCTCTTTATTAATCACTTTTTTCCCTTTTTTAGAAGGAACAAATCGCTGTAGTTCCACTGAAAATCAGTTTTTATTTTGTTCCAAGATCGCAGCCACTGTTACCACTTTGAATATTAGCTTGGTGATTACTTTATCTTAGAATTATTTAGAGGTAAGATAAATGTTTTTACTTGACTCTCATCTCATTTCTTAGAATAACAAGTTTGTCTAATGTGTCCATAACTTTATTTTGATCAAAATTTGTGCATTTTATGTATCCATCTGACAAAATAATAAGACTGCCTGTCTTCATTTGTATGACAAAGAGCCTTCTGAAACTATACTGCTTTGTCGCAGTTAGTAATTTGTAGAAGTAATTTGAAAAAATAGTGCATATGATAGTAAGTATTTTATTTGAAATTGTTTTGATTAAGATGATACTTTAGAGTTGAAATTAAGGATCGGTGCATGTTTTGCTGCAAATTGCCAACTGAGGCATTTAAATACCTGGTTAGAAAATTCTTTATTGTGGTAGGATTGCTTTTATACTATTTCAAAAGAGCCCTTTTGAGTTGTATTGTTGAAGGCCTTGCTAATGGTACGTTTTAATTAATGTTAATTTTAATATGAGGATTATAGGCTTTTCTCATTAAGTATTGTACTCTAAAGCACCAAAGTTAAGTTTTTTTTAAAAAAGAAGTTTAGCAATTTTCTCACTCTTAAGCTTTCACAGGAGAAATGGTGGTGGGGCAGTAATGTCACTAATAATGCTATGGGGAAAATGGGTTCAAAATTAAAATGAAAACTAGTTGCAGTTTATTACTACTTTTGCTTCATTGTAAAGCTGTATCTAGTTCTTCGATGTCCATTTAAGGAAGGAAATCTGTCATTATCTGGTCTGCTGTGTATGTGACTCCAGATCTACAGGAAGGTGGTTGACATTTTTAATTGCCCTGTAAACTGGCTTACAAGCTACTCTTTTCAAGGTTAATTAGGTACAAACAACAAATATTTGCCTTATGAATTGTGCTTTCAAGCCACGAAAGAATAAATAAATTTGCATCAGTCTCATTTTATATTTGATTCTCTTCATGATATTTCCAACTTCATCTCACCTAATGAGGCCTACCTCAAGCTTGCTTGATCCTATTGGCACTGAAATGCTGATGACTTAAATTTCTTTCCCGTTTCCATGCTGACTGAAATAATAATGGTTGTGTTGCCTAAATTGTTGCCTCTATTATGATCCCAGCTGATCATATTAGTCAGATCCCTGGCTGAGTTAAGTTTGATAGATCACTTTTTTTTTAAAAGGTGAGCTGGTCTTGTACTGGAGCACAAACTCACTGTACAGATTTGGTTTTAACAATGAAACAGATCTTTTATTTGCAGGAAATGAAAAAATTGCGTAAACCAAACTCTCTCCACATAGTACAGTGTGAAAGATTGTGAAACATACAGTAAAATACAATCCCATTCTTCCTAGTAACACCCCTTTTTTTACAGAAAAGAATCCCTTCTTATCAGTTGTACAATCAGATTATACTATGATTTTGATACCAGTATCCTTTCCTAATGCCACCTTTCTGAGGATTCCTTAGACATTTCTGCCAGCCCAGTAGCTCCCCATTTAACTTGCTGCAATTGACTTTGATGTGTCCATTCCAATTGCAATAGAGGCATGTTAATATTTCTTGGTTCTCACCTTTCTCCTTTGTTTTTTTGGCACCCTTCTGACTGTTCTCTGAAACTGGTACTGCTTTTGTCTTATATAACAAGGTGTAGAGCTGGATGAACACAGCAGGCCAAGCAGCATCACAGGAGCAGGAAAGCTGACGTTTCGTGTCTAGACCATTCTTCGGAAATGGGGGAGGGGAAGGGGATTCTGAAATAAATAGGGAGAAAGGGGGAGGCGAATAGAAGATGGATAAAGGAGAAGATAGGTGGAGAGGAGACAGATAGGTCAAAGAGGCAGGGTTGGAGCCAGTAAAGGTGAGTGTAGATGGGGAGTTAGGGAGGGGATAGATCAGTCCAGGGAGGACGGACAGGTCAAGGAGGCGGGATGAGGCTAGTAGGTAGGAGAGGGGGGTGGGGCTTGAGGTGGGAAGATTGGATAGGCGTGAGGAAGGACAGGTTAGGGAGGCGGGGACGAGCTGGGCTGGTCTTGGGATGCGGTCGGGGGAGGGGAGATTTTGAAACTTGTGAAATCCACATTGATACCATTGGACGGCAGGGTTCCCAACCTAACCCTAACCCTAACCCTATCGCATGCTGTTCCTGCAACCTTCAGGTGGCATTGTTGTGGCATTGCAGGAGGCCCAGGATGGACATGCCATCCAAGGAGTGGGATGGGGAATTGAAGTGGTTTGTGACTGAGAGGTGCAGTGGTTTGTCACGAACTGAGCGTAGGTGTTCCACAAAGCGGTCCCTAAGCCTCTGCTTGGTTTCCCCAATGTAGAGGAGGCCACAACGGGAACAGCGGATACAGTATACCACATTGGCAGATGTGCAGGTGAACATCTGTTTGATGTGGAGGGACTTCTTGGGGCCTGGGATAGGGGGTGTGGGAGGAGGTGTAGGGGCAGGTGTAACACTTGCTCCGGTTGCAGGGCTGGAGGGGAGGGTGGAGCAGTCAAGGGAGTCACGGAGAGAGTGGTCCCTCCGGAAAGCACATAAGGGTGGGGAGGGAGAAATGTCTTTGGTAGTGGGGTCAGATTGCAGATGGTGGAAGTGGCGGAGGATGATGCATTGGATACAGAAGTTGGTGAGGTGGTACGTGATGACGAGGGGGATTCTGTTTTGGTTGTTATTGCGGGTAGGGGGTGTGAGGGATGAGTTGCGGAAAATGCGAGAGTCACAGTCGAGGGCGTTTTCGACCACTGTGGAGGGGACTGCTTTTGTCTTTCTTTATTCTAAGCTGTTTGCTGGCCAACTCATGTTCTGTAATTCCCTAATTTCTTTTGGAGGTTTTTAAATTTCATCTCCCTGTTTTTTTTTTTCTTTCTTTTCTATTTCAAGTTTTCTTAACCGTTTGTTCGTTTTCATTGATCTCTGTTTTCTCCTCCTAACTTACGTCTTTTCATTTCACTTTCTGGCTCCATGTCCAATTTTGTTTTCATTTCAAGCATTATCTTAGCTGATTCCAACGGTGACACCACAATTTCTTACAATTCAAAATGTTGGATAATGACTTGAAGCATCTTATTCTTAAAGATCCTGCCTTTATTTCTACCTTCAATTTTTCTGCTAGCTCTGCCAGTTTAACTCTAGTCAATGATTTTTAAAGAATCCACTGTTAAACCTTCCATTTCAAGAAAACTCTTTGCAGCATTCAAAATCCATGCAATAACCTTCACCACACAACTGTTTTACATCCAGGACAACCACGTAGGCGTTACCTTGAATAGAGAGGCACAGATCTCTCTCAACTCCAGTGAATTAAAATCCTACAAGAGTCGCAGTTCTTACTATCCGAGAAGATGTGATTATTGGACAAGTCCGACTGAAATCTGGCTTGATGGGTTTTATAATTTAACAAGATGATCATTCACTAGAATGCAAGCACACAATGCTGTAGATTTGGTTTTAACAATAAAATTGCACTGCAGAAATTCACTAAAGATCCTTTGAGAGCATCTTTCAAACCCTTGACTACTACTGTCTAGAAGTGTTAGGTTCGTTTTTGGAGACCCTCACGGACTTGATGCAATAACAAGACACTGACCTGTTTAGAAAAACACAAATCCTTTATTACAAAGCAAGTACAAGCTGTGGAGGATCACTGTACTCAACCCGGCACAGAGTGCAGAGTCTTGTAAGCGATTCTCCCCGAGCAGCGGACAGTCCCCACTTCTTATACCTTACCAAGTGCATAGCACATAAAGCAATTTTACATCTCACAATGGCATGTTACATGAAACAATCACTACATCGGACAGTGACACGATAACACAAACATTTACTACATCGAAAACATAAAGAAAGCAGGATACAGTATCGATCGTTCTCAAAGTGACTGCTAACGGCAAGAGGCGATTTCAAGTTGCCGAAGTGACAGAATGTAATTTCAAGCAGCCGAAGTGTCTGGCTTGAACAAAGGTCAGTGTCCTGGCCCCTTTAGCAGAAACAGAAGTTACATTCTTTACAGATTTCAGAAGTCTCACACCTTTACAAACGCTGCCCACCTAATCTTATTTGAGACGGTTTCCACATGCCCCTGTGCAGGAAAATAAAGATTTACAAAGTTTATACCTAATTCTATTCAGGCAGGAAGCTTAAGGCAGTGTCTTTTCTACTTATGTGTAGGAAGATAAGGATTTACAAAGTATTACAGCTAATTCTAGTTGGGCAGGAAGTTTTAAGGCAGTGCCTGCATACCTCAGTGTAAACAGATAAAGAGCATTAATTTATAGAGAATATAGAAATCAATGGGATGTTATCCCAATAACATCTCAGAAGGACACTAATACATGGGAATGCCACAACATGCAAGTTCTTCTCCATGCCACACACCATCCTGACTTGGAAATGTTTCACTGTTCCTTCAGTGTTATTAGGTCAAAATCCTAAAATTCCGTCCATAAGGGTATTGCAGGTGTACCTACATCACATGGACTATGTGTTCAAGAAGACTGCTCACCACTATCTTCTCAAAAACAACAATAAATGCCGGTATTGGTGAAAATGTTGGGAAAATCACATGAGACCAGCAGTGAGGAGCTTCTTGGTGTTGAGAGCAAACTATCACAATTTTCCAATCAGCAGTTGAACGGTGTGATGAAATCCTTGCTAGTGAGTGGTATGGGACCTAACTGCATGCATTTGCACTTCTTAATATCTAATTATTTAATCTTGCCTCATTTATGTGTAGTTTCCTATTGTCCCACTTGCCAAATAGAAACTAGAGATTGGCAGTTCCCAGCATAAAAGTCAGAGTGGTTACTTGGCAACTCCAGCCTGCTGCTTGCTGGCGTGGAGTGAGCTAGCCCTACAGTGGAGCCTATTGGCTTTGGAATTTTGGTCAGGTAACTCAAAGGTGTTTTGGCTTGAGGACCCAGACAGAGTTAGTGTGTCCTGCCTAAAATTAGATGCACCCTTCTTGGCATGAACTCCCACAGAGTTGAAGGTGGCAGGCACGCTAAAGAACTGTCTTGAGCGGAGACTTCTGTGGGGCCTGTATGTCGTTCCTTCTCTGGCTGAGTGCATACTGTCAGTACTGCCTCCTTATGAGGAAAAGGCACCTGGAGTAATGTTAAGGTCTCTCTTCCTCCTGTTGCCTTGGGTGAGTGAAAGCAAGTGCAGTATGGTATTGTATGTAACAGTGAAAGTGTTAGATCATGAGCCTTGGTGGGGAGTGTGTGAGGTAGTAGAGAGAAGATGTTGGCATGTACAGTCATAGAGCACAGACCTTCTTCCTACATTGCTCAATGTTTCCTGGACCATGAAAATAACACTGACTCTTGTGGTAACTTGGGACCTGGCTGGCAGGGTCTGGTGTTGTGGTCTTCTCTGCCAGGCTGAGGGAATTGGACAGCCCACCTCTGCACTGTCCTGACCACCAGGATCTCAGGTCCCTGTCTATGAAGCAGGGTACCAAATTACCTTTGTCACATATCTGGGGCAAATGGCAGGAACTACGCAGGACGGCAACTTGAACTGGTACACATCTTCATTTTACAGTTGGTGACAGCAGCATGAATCCCAGGAGGTCCCAGCAGTGTTGACTACTTGCGCCAATGATGAAATGGAAGAGTACAATAAGTATGGTGCCATTTGGGCTGGGTGCATGGGCCATAAGATGAGTTGCAGAAAATAATGAGAAATCTCATGAGGCCTCATTGAAAGAAACACTCTGACACTCGCCAAAAATGACACTTCCAATTTCTAGTAAATTTGGTCCATTATCTTTATCTTGTCATGAAATCTCTATTCTGTGATTTGCTCCAGTCATGCCCTGGTTGTGAGCTGAGCCAACCTATTTGTAACCATGACTTTTTCAACCTCTCCCTTCACCCCAGCACTGTTGCCTTCAGTCATAGAGCACAGAAGCAGACCCTTTGGTTCATCTTGCCCCCACTGACCAGCTAACCCAATCTGACCTAGTCCCATTTGCTAGCATTTGGTCCCTGTCCCTCAGAGCCATATCTGTGGATGAGTGCATGAAGATGCCTTTTTTAAATGTCGTAATTGTACCCACCTCAACCACTTCTGGCAGGTTGTTCTATACACGAACCACCCTCTGTGTGAAAAGGTTGCCCCTCAGGGTCCTTTTTAAAATCTTTCCCCTCTCAACTGAAAGCTATGCTGCCTAGTTTGGGACTCTTGTTCCCCTGCTCCTCCCCCACCACCCTGGCCTATGATTTTATAATCCACCTATTACAACACCCTTCAGTCTCTGATGCGCCAGGGAAAAAATGCCCTAGCCTATTCAGCCTCTCCCGATAACTTAAACCCTCCAATCCCCAACATCCTTGTAAATTCATTTTCCATTCTCAAGTTTAACAACATCCTTCTGCTGGATGGGTCATCAGACTTGTATGTAATATTTTAAAAGTGGTCTCACCAATTTCCTGTACAGCCACAGCATGACGTCCCAACTTGTATACTCGATGCACTGACCAATGAAGGCAAGTGAGCCAAAAAGTCACTTAAACCCACATCTGAAAATTTATCCCTCACCTCCATGTGTGTCTCTTGGCCTGACTGAAAGTGCTCATTTTCGCCTATTATTTGTCACTCCTTTAATATTTCTTCCTTTGTACCCCTGTATGACATGGGTCCTTTTTTCTATACTTTAAGCTGTTATATAAATTTGTAGAATTTCCTGCCAGTTGAGAAAAATAATTAAAAATTAACTACCATTTCCTTCTTTTTCTTTTTTTTAAATAAAAGATTGATTCTTGCAAAAATGTTGGACAGAAGAAGATTATCATTTAATCAACATTTGAACATGATAGAAAATTATGATTTGAAGAAGGATCCAACAAATTGTTTACTAGAGATTACAGTTATGATACTAAGTAATGATCTTATCAGTGTTCAGTTCTTCTTCTGGCAATTGAGGCCATTTATGTTTAATACTAATTTAATTTAATACAAATTTATATTGGCTGATAAAGTCAAGGTTGTCGCTGACGAATATAACAACCCACATAGGTTTTACTGCTAACGGAGCAAACATAATAAATTCTAGCTTTCATATTAATATGGGTAATAACTTCATTTTTTAATCAAAACAAATGTTGCCATGAAGTGTGATGATATGAAAATCTACTGAGTGAAGTACAACTAATTTGGTTTGAAAATGACCGTTAATAAGCATTTTAAAATATGTGTTAGGGCATTATTAATAGAATTTAATTGAATGACAAATAAATTTACATAGACTACTGAAAAATGAACTTTGTAAATGTTTACACCATGTACATTGCAAGAATTCCTTTTTAATTATTTCATTACTTCCATCATGGTCATTAAGAGGAGCCATTTCGCATAATGGTAGAATCTGGATGGAAAGCAACCAGATCTGTTGCGGGTTTGATTAGCACATTTGGCTGGTTTGCAATGCAGTGATCCCAACAACGTGGGTTTAATTCTTGCACTGGTTAAATTCACTGTGAATGTTTCGCCTTTTCAACCTTACCCTCAGCCCTCATGAGGTGTGTAACCCTCAGGTTAAACTCATCACTGGTTGCATCTCTGTAATGGCAGCAAAGTAAGTATTTTTCTTTTGAGTTCTGTGGGTTGGGGTAATCGGCTGAAGCATGTCGGAGGCAAGAGCAGAGGTTTTTTCTTTAGCAGCAAGCGCCTTGTCCCTGTTCTCAGTTGGTTTCAGATTGGGTCAAATTGAACCCAAATACCAAATCAGCATGCAGACTGCCCAGCCACTGTCCCAGAGTGCTGGGAAGGTAGGTAATTAGCTGGTGGTGAGATGAAGTCTTTGTGGCCAATTATTTACCACTTACGGATCTTATTTGGGCTCAAGTCGAGAATGCCTCTAGTGGACCCTCCCGTTTATCTCTCAAGTTGCTTAGGTCGTGAGAAGGGATGAGTATCTCTCCAGGGCCTCAATACCAAATTATTTCCTCTTCCTGCCACCTTCCTCGTCACCTCCAGGAGGGAGAACCTGGAATGTGTATGTGCACTTGCATAGATCACTCAAGGTGGCAGGACAGGTGGAGGAAGCAGTTAATAAAGCGTGCATTATCATGGGCTTTGTAATAAGGATGTGGTGTCCAAGGGCAAGATACTTGTATTTTTTTTTTTATTAGAGCATTGTGTACTCTTCTGGATGCCACACTGAGGATTGTGAATTCTTTGGCGAGAGTGAAGAGAAATCTATAAAAATTGAGATGAGAAACTTTAGTTAAAATTACGATGGGCCTGGCTAGATTAGATAGGGAGAAATTGGTCTCACTCACAATAGCATGAAGAACCTGAGGACACAGACTTAAATCGATTTGCAAACATAGCAAATGTGGTGAGAAGGAAATATTTTTCACAATGATTCGGATCTGGAATGCACTGTCTGGAAGTGTGTTGGTCGCATAGAATATTAAGATATTAAATAATAATGTACAAAAGTATGGGGTAAAGGCAGGAGGATGGCACTGAATCATAATGCTCATTAGTGAGCAGCTGCAGGCATAATGTGCCAAATGGCCTCCTTTGCTTAATCATGGTTGGAAGAATTCCATGACCTGTGATTCTGATTTCTTTGTTACTAACCTTTCACAGTTCTGAGAATAGGTCATCTGACCTGAGATTTGAATTATCATTGTCTCTCTACAGTTGCTGCCATAAGAGTATTTCTAACATTTTCTGTTTTTATTAAAAACCTACTTTGTGTTTGGTCAGAATCCATTGGGCTAGACTAATACAATTGAAAAGAATTTTATTCCAAACTTGGGTAGGTACAAATATTCCACGTGAAGGATTCATGATAGTGAGGGAAACTAAGTTTATGTCCTGTCAGTCTGGCAATTTATGTTCCACCCTTTATTACATGGCTGTGCCAGCAAGGTGGTTCATAAGATATTAAAACTTTTACCTAGCTTAAATGGGCAAGGAGGATAAGTGAGTTGGATGGGGAGGCTATTTTTTCTTTCAGAAACATGTGTGACGTGTGATAGGAAAATGAGATTCCTGTTTTTATTTTACACATAGGATGTGTGCATCTCTGGCTAGGCCAGCATTCATTGCCTATCCTTAATTTCCAGAGGGCTGTTTAGAGTCAAAGACCATTCCTATGGGTCTAGAGTCACAAGTAGGCCAGACCAGGATAACAATTTCCTTCCCCAAAGAGCATTCATGAACCAAATGGGTTTTTCCAACGGTCGACAATGATTCCATAGTCATCAACAGACCCTAAATTCCAGAGTCTTCACTGACTTCACATTCCACTATATGCCAAGGCAGGATTTGAACCTGGGTCCTCAGACCATTAGCTGAGTTTCTATATTAAAGTCTAGTGATAATACCGCTAACTAGGCCATTGTCTCCCTGCGTTAGCAGCATTTCTTTGCCATTCAGACTCTTACAACTTAGAAAGAAGCACTTTATCCCCTCATTTCTGTGCTTGCTGTTTGGAAAGCACTACCTAATTAGACCACTCCTGCAGGCCTTCAGTAAATGACTGAAAAGAACAGATTTGCAGATATTGTATATATTCAATTCTTATCGTTTATTGCTACTCCTTATTATTTAATGTAAATTAGATTTGAATACATAACTAATTTCCCTATCTATAATGCCCAAACATTAACAGTTTTATAATCTAACATTTGTATTACTTTTCCAATATTTTTTTTTGCCCATTTATTATCATTCATAAGGTTATATAACAATTTTTAAATAAACAGTTCTCATTTATTACTGGAACTTGTATCTTTCATGTAATCTGCTTTTTAGCAGACGAGCACATTTGGGGAATTGACAGTTCCCCAAATTGAAGTTATTGCTTTTTGACTTTAATGTAAACCATATAATATGTTATTAGACTATTTTTGAAATTATACCCAATACATAAAGTAGGGGTCAAATTGTGATTGTGTCAGCGACGGGCACCTTTGGATTCTGAAAATGAGTCATACTGGACTCCGGTTCCTCTCTGGAGATGCTGCCAAATCTGCTGAGTTTTTTCCAGCATTTTGCGTTGTCTGAGACTTTGCTGCATTTGCAGTATTTTCCTGTTTGCCCTTCAAGGATTTTGCTTGGTTTAGCAAGTTGATGGCCAGAGTACCCATTTGTTGTCCAATTAAACAAAGTAGGAAAGTGAATAAGTAGCTCCCAGCACAGGAAGTGATGCAGCTTCCATTGTCTTTTCCCAAAATAAGCAAAAATTCTGCTTTTACTCATCAAAGTGATGAACATGCTCATTTTTGAAAGTTCTTAATGGTGACCACTCAAGAAAGAGATTGTATGAAGCTACAGAAATATTTGGAAAAAGGAATAACAGGAGAGGCTACTAAAATTCAAAAGACTAAAGTAAAACTTGTTGATGCACTACAGTCACAAGTACTATCTTTCTGAAATTTGCCACAATTGAAAAAATACCTCGTTAGTTAAGAATGAAATCAAATCAATAGCACTGAATGACATGGGGTCAAATGATGTGGAGTCTGTGTGGGTGGAGTTGAGGAACCAAAAGGCAAAAAAACCATAATGGGAGTTATGTACAGACCTCCTAACAGTGGTCAGGACCAGGGGTACAAGATGCACCGGGTAATAGATAGGGCATGTCAGAAAGGCAACGTCACAGTGATCATGGGGGACTTCAATATGCAGGTGGACTGGTGAATAATATTGCCGGTGGATCCAAAGAAAGGGAATTCATGGAATGCCTACAGGATGGCTTTTTGGAACAGCTTGTGATGGAGCCCACAAGGGAGCAGGCTATTCTGGACTTAGTGCTATGTAATGAGCCAGACTTTATAAAAGACCTTAAAGTAAGGGAACACTTAGGAGGCAGCGATCATAATATGGTAGAGTTCAGTCTGCGGTTTGAAAGAGAGAGGGCAAAATCGGATGTAATGGTGTTACAGTTAAATAAAGGTAATTACAGGGGCATGAGAGAGGAACTGACGAAAATCGACTGGAAGCAGAGCCTAGCGGGGAAGACAGTAGAGCAACAATGGCAGGAGTTTCTGGGTGTAATTGAGGACACAATACAGAGGTTCATCCCAAAGAAAAGAAAGATTATCCGGGGGAGGATTAGACAGCCATGGCTGACAAAGGAAGTCAAGAAATGTATCAAAGAAAAAGAGACAGCCTATATAGTGGCCAAGAGCACTGGGAAATCAGAAGATTGGGAAGGGTACAAGAACAAACAGAGGATAACAAAAAGAGAAATAAGGAAGGAGAGGATCAAATACGAAGGTAGGCTAGCCAGTAATATTAGAAATGATAGTAAAAGTTTCTTTCAATACATAAGAAACAAACGAGAGGCAAAAGTTGACATTGGGCCGCTCCAAACTGATGCTGGAAGGCTAGTGAAGGGAGATAAGGAAATAGCTGAAGAACTTAATAAGTATTTTGCGTCAGTCTTCACAGTGGAAGACATGAGTAATATCCCAACAATTAAGGAGAGTCAGGGGGCAGAGTTGAGTATGGTAGGCATTACAAAAGAGAAAGTGGTAGAAAAGCTAAAAGGTCTACAAATTGATAAATCTCCTGGCCCCGATGGGCTGCATCCTAGAGTTCTGAGGGAGGTGGCTGAGGAAATAGCAGAGGCGTTGGTTGTGATCTTTCAAAAGTCACTGGAGTCAGGGGAATCCCCAGATGATTGGAAAATCGCTGTTGTAACCCCCTTGTTTAAGAAAGGATCAAGACAAAAGATGGAAAATTATAGGCCGATTAGCCTAACCTTGGTTGTTGGTAAAATTCTAGAATCTATCGTTAAGGATGAGATTTCTAAATTCTTGGAAGTGCAGGGTCGGATTAGAACAAGTCAGCATGGATTTAGTAAGGGGAGGTCGTGTCTGACAAACCTGTTAGAATTCTTTGAGGAGGTAACAAGTAGGTTAGACCAGGGAAACCCAGTGGATGTTATCTATCTAGACTTCCAAAAGGCCTTTGATAAGGTGACTCACGGGAGGCTGCTGAGTAAGGTGAGGGCCCATGGTGTTCGAGGTGAGTTACTGGCATGGATTGAGGATTGGCTGTCTGACAGAAGGCAGAGAGTTGGGATAAAAGGCTCTTTTTCGGAATGGCAACCGGTGACAAGTGGTGTCCCGCAGGGTTCAGTGGGGCTGCAGCTGTTCACTTTATATATTAATGATCTGGATGAGGGGACTGGGGGCATTCTGGCGAAGTTTGCCGATGATACGAAGTTGGGTGGACAGGCAGGTAGTACAGAAGAGGTGGGGAGGCTGCAGAATGATTTAGACAGTTTAGGAGAGTGGTCCAGGAAATGGCTGCTGAAATTCAACGTGAGCAAATGCGAGGTCCTGCACCTTGGAAAAAAGAATACAGGCATGGACTATTTTCTGAACGGTGAGAAAATTCATAAAGCCGAAGTACAAAGGGATCTGGGAGTGCTAGTACAGGATTCTCTAAAGGTTAACTTGCAGGTTGAGTCTGTGATTAAGAAAGCGAAATGGAATGTTGTCATTTATCTCAAGCGGGTTGGAATATAAAAGCAGAGCTGTGCTTCTGAGACTTTATAAAGCTCTAGTTAGGCCCCATTTAGAATTCTGTGTCCAATTTTGGGCCCCACACCTCAGGAAGGACATACTGGCACTGGAACGTGTCCAGCGGAGATTCACACGGATGATCCCTGGAATGGTAGGCCTAACATACGATGAACGGCTGAGGATCCTGGGATTGTATTCATTAGAGTTTAGAAGGTTGAGGGGAGATCTAATAGAAACTTACAAGATAATGCATGGCTTAGAAAGGGTGGACGCTGGGAAGTTGTTTCCGTTAGGTGGGGATACTAGGACCCGTGGGCACAGCCTTAGAATTAGAGGGGGTCGATTTAGAACGGAAATGAGGAGACATTTCTTCAGCCAGAGAGTGGTGGGCCAGTGGAATTCATTGCCACGGAGCGCAGTGGAGGCCGGGACGTTGAATGTCTTCAAGGCAGAGATTGATAAATTCTTGATCTCGCAAGGAATCAAGGGCTACAGGGAGAGTGCAGGTAAGTTGGAGTTGAGATGCCCATCAGCCATGATTAAATGGCGGAGTGGACTCGATGGGCCGAATGGCCTTACTTCCACTCCTATTTCTTCTGGTCTTATGGTCTAATACGTAATATCCATTAGATGAAATAACAGAACATCATGAGCAAGTAATAGAAATGTTATTGCAGACACTGATGTATGTTGTTGACCTAAGTTTTAAGTTATGAAATGAATTCGGAAAAATCTTGAATGTCATTGACGTGAAACCTGCTAGCAGAACCATTTGTTGCGTTGTTTTCTCTGAAGACGTTTAACCCTAACTGCCATCCTTTTATGAAGTTTATTTGGTGTTGGCCTAAAAACATTTCTTCAAGTGGTCATTATTAATTTAAACACGATCACATTTACCTCTGTATAAATGGTGTAAATACAACAGCCTGAACCTGTCTTTGCATGATATTAAGGTAGAATCATACCCAACAGGAGGAGGCCATTTGGGCCATTGTGTCTGAAATAGCTGTTTGGGTAGAACCACCCGTTTTCCCCACCACTTAGCTGAAAATAAATAAAAGCCATTTTTTCCCTAAAGTTGATTTTGTTTTTCCCCTTCTCTTTTTCTTTCCCCAAGCCTTCAAGGATAGATTCAATTCCCTCTTGAAAGTTAATATTTCCTTTTACTTTCAACATCCTTACTGGCAGGTTGTAATTTTTACACCCTTGAAATTTCACCATGCCAAGTTTAGAAGTGGGGAGGGCACTTAGTTGGTCAAGGTGATCCCTACAATCTTCCTGCCTCCACTCTGATTAAGATGGCCTTTCTGCACATGACTGGCTTAGCCCCGTCAGTGGAAAATTAATGCCGTTAAGGGCCTTATCCTGCAGCTGATGGTATTAAACCAGTGACAAGAGGGCCTATCTTTGTGAGAAGAGCAAGCACAAATAAACTTGCAGGTTGCACATAGTATCCCAGATTTGGAGACGGGTTGGGGGTGCGGTGTAGGGGGGCAGGTGGAGCAGCGGGCGGAAATGACACTTTGTGCCTGGGAAAGGTAGGGTGAGAGGCTTTGAGTGCTGAGATCCCCCTCATTGCTCATGATGCTAACTCCATGCCTTCACCCACAATATCCTGCCTGCCATCTCTTAGCTTTGGCTTCAGTTGTTCTACTATCCTGGGCCACTGTAGAGTATATTTCCTCCAGCATCTGCAGCCTTCCCAGTGGAGCTCCTAGCCTGTGAACAGCCGCAGATTTTGGTCAGCAAGCCATCCCACCTCCGATGATTCTGTGGAAGGACCGCTGACGGGTTGTTAATTTACTAACTCTTTTTTTGTAATTTGGTAGGCTTTTGCCAAAGGTGATAATGTGGTTCTTTTGCCGGCTCTCCCTCCAGCTGATGATACACTCGCTGTCTCTGTAAATTCTGACCCTAGATCTCTGGAACCCATTGAGTTAAAAATAAATGTCTACTCACGTTGCCTTTCAAAAGACAATCAGTATGCCACCACACAGAAAACTTAATAATAGGAGCCTATGGTTTTGGGGCAGTATTGTTGAAACTATAATTTTTTTTTCTTCTTATTTTACTCGTATTTAGTTTGAAACTCAGAGTTGCAGTTGAAAATTGGACTTAGAACTGTGTTCAGTAGCTTGTTTTGTTTTAAAATAGTAGAGAATGAAAGACTGACATTTGCTGTTGGGAATTGGTCTGGAAAGATAATGCTAAGAACACTAGACAAACTGACACTGGCACTGAGATGCCATTGTGCTCCGGGATTGGCAGCTGGTTGGAGGTTGAATGGCTAGTCAAGGGAGGACCATTGCTGGCCAGCCAGCAACAGAATCTTAAAAAAAGAAAGCAAAACCAAAGGGTGAACTGGTTTTGACTGTTTGTTCAAGCAGGTGGTGTGTTGCAAAAAATGGAGAAAAGTGTACAAAAAATGGAGAAAAGTCTCCGGAGGTTTGAGGAAGCTGTTTGCATTGACCAGTGACTTCAAAATTCAATCAAAATACAATTGGTACATGCCTGTAACGCAATACATTGATTTCGTAAAAGCTTGATACTCATTGTTTAAACAGTTATCAAATTGGCAACTTACGGTTGTTTAATTTTAAAAAATTATCTTTTAACTGTGTGTCTGTCCGGTGTGTGAGTGGAGTGAGTAATTAAAAATATTGGGCTTAGATCATAGGCATTAATGAGACTGCTAGTTCATCTGTGTTTTACTAAAGTTACATTAAAATGTCCATTATTTTATAGAGGGATTTTCTTATGAGGAGAAGTTGTAGATTGGGCTTGTACTCATTGGAGTTTAGAAAATATGCAGGCTGGATGGGTTATAGGGGGATAGGTCTGGGGTGGGCTGCTCTGGGGGTTGGCGTGGACTTGTTGGGCTGAAGGGCCTGTTTCCGCACTGTAGGGATTCTATCAAAATGAGGGATGACCATGTTGAAATGTTAAAGATTCTTTGCGGTCTTGACAGGTTTGATGCAGGGAGGTTGTTTCTCCATTGTGGGAGAGTCTAGACTAGACAGCATAATCTCCGAATAGGGGGTCACCCATTTAAGACCAAAATGATGACCAAAAAGACCAAATAAAGACCAAAATAAGACCAAATTTCCTTTGACAGTAGTGAATCTGTGGAATATTTGTATCTATCCTATTCGGCTGTTATCGCACACCTCTGGCCTAAAGGGCAACTTGAACCTAGGCCTCCTGATCTGCTCTTGATCACTGTGTCACAGGAGCCCAAAAAATGAATCTGTGGAATGCTTTAATGCTGGGTGTTATTAAAGCTGTTATTAAGTATGTTCAAGTCTGAGATAGACAAATTTTAAAACAACAAGGGAATTGAGAGTTGTAGGTAAAAGGCAGGAAAGTGGAGTTGAGGATTATCAGATCACTTATGATCTCAGTGCGTGGTACAGTACATTCAATGGGCTGAATCACCTACTTCTGTTCTTGCACCGTGTTTTCCTGTTGTCTTGCCTCTGGTTCTTTTGCTATTGAAATCTGTGTCCTTTTGATTCCTGAGCTTTGTCTGGCCGGGAACGTTTTTCTCCTTATTTATCAAAACGCTTCATGAGTTTGAACACTAGGATTCAGTCTAGAATCTTATTTTTTCACCCTCTCTGCCCTCCCAACCTGCATCAGAAATAACAGCTGTGCCATTTATTTTAATCTCCCTTCATACCTGCTTCTGTCACATTCCATGAGGAAAACAGTTCACAATAGGACAAAAACTCAAAATGAGAGAGGTACTGCCCAGCATTTGTCTCCTTGCCCTTATATGTGGAGAGGATCCAGACTCTTGACAGCCCTGATAAGTCTGTGGACTGATATTGGAGGCTTGACTCATTGGCAGGGCCCCCTAAGCAAAGGCCATCCCTCTTGACTTGACAGAGACCTGCTAACAAGACAAGCTGCTTTCCTTTTCTTTCCGTGCTAAATGGCAAGGTAAGACAGAAGTAATATGAGCCTGATATCGCTTTGGCTGAGGGGGACAAAACACAAAAAGGCAATACAAGGAAGGGATTGGCTCAAAATGCGTGAATGCTATGGCAGTAAGTGAAGATGATGCAGTCTGGTCCCATTCATGAGCTGGGTGCATTTCCCTGAGTGCAAAGTGTGCTTGCTGCAGCATTCATGAGTACAGTCTGATATGCAGCATTGAATGCGGAAGTGTTGAATAAGTAGATTGGATATGTGCTTTCTGAATGGCATATATCAGATGGCACTGTTTAGATATGATGTGCATGTGCCTGGTGACCATGGAGCATGCCCTGGGAGCTTGTTGCCCATTAGCCAACATGGAGGTCCTTCGGCACAAGTGGCAAACTAAATCTGCTGTGGACATGCTCTACTTCCTATGTCAAGATTTCTTGACATGTTGTTTAACGAGTTTGATAAGATTCATATTCAGCTGAGGCAAGTTGCACCATCAACAAAAAATTTAAAAAGCAACAATCTGCATGAATTGACAGTTCACCACTGCCTGGTGAGAAACTTGCTACGCCACTTAAGGAAAACATTTGGTGCAAAGTGCTCATGACTTCAAGATCAGCCTCACTGGACTTCTCATCTGATTCTCTCACACATCTTGCATTTTTCATGCCACTCAGATGACTGTAAGATTCCACCCCAAGATTCAGTTGAGGAATAGGTTATGTATGGAGGCCAAAGAGAGCACTTAAATATCAATTTGAAACACTTGTATGCTTAATGTAAGTTTTTATTTTATTCACAGCATCAGGGCTTGCTGGCCAGGCAGCATTTTTTGCCCATCCCTAATTGTCCAGAGGATGTTGCCTCCTTCCAGATAAGGCAGATGAGTGTGTTACTGCAGCAGGAGCTCTTTGCCTCTGCACTTCAGTGCCTCAGTGGGGATACAGTCTGCTCTAGCAGCCTTGTTCTTAACCTGGTGGATGACTATCTCGACTTCAGTGCAGGGGTGGAGTGTCGGTGATCTTGTGGCGTGTAGTGTGCTGTGGGATGCAGTCAAGGACACTCGGATCAACGACAGAGCTCTGGTTGAGGAGTTCTCTGAAGTGTTTTCTCCCCCCACCCACCCACTGATGTTTTGATGCTTTCTTTATCTTTTTGATAAGAGTCAGTGTGTCCTTGGCCCGCAGTGTTCTGTAATTAAGTAAGTAGCAGGCTAGCTAGTTATACCAAGCTAGCTAGCAGTCCTTTGTTTTGAATGAGGCGAATAGAAGTAAGTGGTCATGATCTTTAAAGTCAACTGAGCATTGATCACTGCATCAACAAGAATGCACGAGATAGAACAGCATTGATTAGTGCTCCGAAGATTGACCCATAGTTGTGATTTGAAAGTATTCAGCTTTATTTCATATTAAGAAAGGAACAGTCAAGTAAAGTTAACATTACCATAATTACGTGCAAAATCACTTTAGAAATGACAGCTAGGGCAAGATGCTTAAAAGCATCTGGCACCCTGGAGATCGGTAATCTTTACCCACCTGTCCGGGGCTCAAGTCTATTATATCATGTTCAGTAGAAAGTCTCTAGGTTCCTGATAACCATGCTTTATCCTTACTGCTGGAGATTTCACTTCAATGTGGCCTTAATGCATCTGGAAAAGGCACTGACTTATGACCATAGTACTGTATGGATATTGGGCACTTGTTAAATGTTCACTGAATTTTATTTCCTCATGACCAGCAACGTGGGTTAAAGATGCTTGTCCCTTGGTAATCTTACAGTTGTGTGTTCTCCCTGACAGCGGGAGGTCTTTCACTGGCGATGTTCTGTCAGTGGTGGACACTTCCGTGTTTTTTTAAATAGTGACATGCCTCAGACTTAAAATGAGCTGGTCTTGGCTAGTTGCATTTAAAACTTCACAGCTCATCCACTGTGATGTTTTCTTGGCAGGACCATTGTTATAGTCTAACTCCGGTGGTGCCGAACAGCAAAGATTCCCACGGTTAGTGCATCTAGACCTCTACTCTGTGACTTTCAATACGTGAAGGAAGCTTGGCAGCAACCTCTGATCAAGGTGCTGCTGTCACATGTAACTGATGCTGTTTGAGAAGGCATTTCAGCCTATACGTCCTTCACTGCTGATAGTGCCAGTTAGAGATAATGGACCAAGTAGAGACAAGACACTTGCTAAAGTCAATATTCTTGGCCAGTTGCTTTGGCCATCAGCGCATCATCACATATTGTGATGATATTCTTGTCAGGACCACTGAGAAGCATGCCTCACTGTTATAGAGAACATCTGAAATTCCCACTACTACAGTAACTAGCCCTAAAAGAGTCATAATTATACCCACACAAAAAGAGAGTGTACTACAAGTAATGATCCTTTTCTAAAATCACCGAATTTCAAACATGAATTAACTGTAGTTATTTCAGGTGATGTGCAGGAATTAAGGGAATACCTATTGTGACTGTATTCTAAGTGATGCGGAAGAACTGGGATGTCACAGTGATAGGAAGACGTGAATCACCACGAATAGACTGGCAAGATAACTCTGTTTCTTCATGGGAACTGTATAGATAATAGTATGCTTCAAGCTACATAGAATGAGTGGAACTTTTCTTTCTCAAACATTAAATGAACATTATCATTTTTGAAATATTGGATTTTTGTTGTATTTTAGCGTGATATCTTATTGAAACTGCCTGTGTCTGAAAACCCATCATTTCAGATGGTTGTCAGAATAGAAATACTCAAAGGTGCGAGAAGAAGAATCATCATTGCTGGATATGTCATTTACAGCATATGAAGTTGAATCGATTATTTCATTTAATATACGTAGACCACTACTGAGTTATACTGAGTAGCTATGTTCTGACTTTGCAATAATAATCCTGCTGAGAAAGATTGCTGTAATCTTGTACATGGTGGTTATTGCAGTCCTTAGATTGCTGTGACTGATTTTTTAAAAAATACTTATCGGGACATAGAGTCATAGAGCACAGAAACAGGCCCTGTTAGCCTAACTTGTCCATGCTAACCAGGTTTCCTAAACTGAACTAGTCTGTCTTAGGTCTCTCTGTTCAACAACACTCTCCAGATCCCTACCATTAACAGAGTAAATCCTGCCCATCTTGATTTGTCTTACCAAAATACATTTATCTGAATTAAACCTCATCTGCAACTCCTTGACTCACTGGCCCAATTGAATAAGATCCCATTTGTAGTCTTAGATAACCCCCTTCGCTGTTCACTATACAATCAATTTGGTGTCAACTGCAATCTTATCAACTGTTTATTCTAATCCAAATCGTTCATTGTAAAAAACAAACAACAATGGACCCAGCACTGATAAACATACAAACAACATCAAACTCACAGTTAAACTTGGCTTTCAGTAACTTTGATAACTCTTGTCCATGTGGGACATATATTTATAAGAAAGAGATACATTTTCTAATCTCTAAAGTGTACTTTAATGTAGATAATTCATTGTCTTCCTCGTTAGAATTAGAAAATGAGTTTGCGTGGTCAAGGACTGGGAGTAGTGTGGACAGAAATGATATGGATGAGAGCCAGTGACTTAGATGGGCCTCTGGGAATTCGGAAGGGAGTCTAATTATGGACAGTTAAAGAGTCTAAAATGTTTTAGTTGGAGAATGAAACAAGATGCTGGGGTAGTCTGTTCTTTAATGTTTCCCCACAAGATTGATGTAGCAATTTTCAGTGTGAACACAAGATGAATATTTTACAGCTGGTGAAGTATCAGTGGACATGACCAATGTTGTAAACTCAGTGAAAATCCTGGAAATGTTTTAGCTGATTAAGTCATTTTCTGAATGAGTCATTAAACTGACGGGAAATTCTCCATCACAATCCTTAGAGGGCGCGTCACTATGTTTTAAAAACCAAAGAATAAACATGAACCTTTTTTTTGTTTATGTTTGTCTATATGAAAGCAATTTTTTTGAACAATGAATTCTGATAACCTTACTATGAGAATTGGTTTTCAAAAGTTACTGAGCTTTACAATGTGGCTCAAGTGATTTAATATTGCTGTTGATACTAATTGTGTACAATAACATGGGTAGTAATCCTATTTACATATTTGATCACTTAGTGTCTTGATCTTTTCATTAGCTGTAGTGTAATTACATCTTGATGTAAAACCAACTTTTGAAACTTTCAATGAACTGCCTGCAAACTTTTTAAAATTAATGAAAAATCACCCATGTCCACCAAGCAACAAATGGTTCTTTGTTAAAGCTAACAGTTAATTGCCTTTTGGATGCTGGTGAGCAAGACTTAATTTCCTTGGGTTCAAAATTGTAGAATTTCAAGTGGAATTGATATTATAGTGACACACATGGAGAGTCTATTTTAGAAGGTAGTGGAAAAAATGGACTTGTCTGTCCCATATCCTCCATCTGGTACTATACTGCATGCCAGGTGATGGAAGATTTTCGCTCTTGCAAAGCTATCATTGAAATTTTTGGCCAGCCTGAATTAATATACTCTTTAATATCTCCTTGATGAAGGCCTGTAAAGTCTCAATTTTTCACTAACAGGATAAAACTATGGTCACTGGTCTGGAGGACGTTGAGTTTTTTGAGACTGTATTGGTCTGCATTTTTGCTGTCCTCCACTGCAACTTCAGAGATTTAGCCACCACAATATTACACATGAGAATTTAATTCCTATCCTATTTTGTCTGTTTTCTCAATCTGTTTTTGTCATAAATGATCCATTTATACCTACTGTCTGCTTCCGTTAGTTAACCAATCCTTTATCCATACTAATATGTAACTTCATGAACTATGAATGCTTATTTTGTTAGTAACCTCTGCTGTGACATGTTGCACCACATCCATGGGTTCCCCTTTATTCATGTTGCATGTTACTCTAATACTTTAGTCAAATATGATTTCCCTGTCAAAAAGCCATGTTGACTATACCTGATCACATTGAGATTTCCCAGCTGGCCTGCTTTGACTGCCTTAATAAATTCCAGCAATTTCCCGATAAAAGGTGGTCCATAAATTCCCACATCTTGCAGTTGTAACACATCCTGTCATCTTTATAGGGTTGAATTCATTATTTTACTTATTAAATTTTGATTTCTGTCACTATGCCTGCCCATGCTAATATCCTTACGACTTCAATAAATATTCTACTTATCCAGATTAAAATTCTCTAGCTAAGGTAAATATGAAATAGGCACTGGCCAGTCACCTCCCTGTTTTCCTGTGATGTCACACCTTTTGGTTTTTGTTTTTGAATGGAGTTTGCTTTGGTCTGCTCTCCCTCACTGTTGAAACAATGATACCCCTGCTTGATGGCAGTGCTGGAGTGAGAGATATGCTAGACGGTGAAGTTGAGATTGTGGTCGAATATAATTCATCAGCTGTTCCGAATGACCCACAACACCTCATTGTTACCCAGTTTTAAATTCCTAGATTTGTTGTGAATTTAACCCTTTCAGTGTGGTTGTAGTGCCACAGAGATCGGAAGGCATCTTCAGTGTGAAGATGTCATTGGCAGTCGCTTGTTAATGAGTATGATTGTCCACCTAGGAAATTCTGTGTCACTGGTCATGGGTTCTGTGGGTCCTTGTGTAGCTGATGTGTCTAATCCTGAAGTTACTTTTGGCAGGTGTTTCCAGGAGGCAGAAATGGCCCTTGGACTTGATCGTCGGCATTCCTTTCTCTGGTTCCTTTTCTGTACTTCCTCTTGCCACCAGGTGTTCTCAAAGAATCGTGTTCGTTTGTATGAGACTTTGCTTCAAATTGGTTTCTTAAGAATGAGGGTCTCCCATTGCATTGATATCTGTGTTGCATTTCTTGAGGGACGCCTCCAGGGAGTCTTTAAACCACTTCCTTTGTTCTCCTCCCATTTTGAATGTCTTTCTTGAGCTGGGCAAAGAAGATTTGCTCTGGTCAGAACTTTGGCATCCTAAGCAAATGACCAGCTCAGCGGATTCGATTTTGGATGATCGTGGCCTTGATGTTGGTGCCTTCAGGACACTGACATTAGTTTGCCTGTCCTCCCCTATGATGTGGAGAATCAGTTTCAAACAATGTTGATGGCACTTCTCGAGACTTGAGGGCTATCTGTATGTAGCCCATACCTGGGAGCCATATAGATCAGAGGGATGACTGCCTTTAATCAAAAACTGCATTAGTCACGTTTAAATGTACTATCATTGACTATAATAAATGCATTTTTAGATGAACTTCATTTTTCAATTTGACGTTTTGGAAAACCCAAACCAGATATGTAATGGATTAGCTTTATTTCTAGAATCATTGAATGGTTGCAGCCCGAAGGAACCCATTGGCCTATTCATGTCCATGCTAGCTGAAAAAGCAACTTACCTAACATCGTCTAACCTTTTTTTACTGTATTCCCATGTGACTGTTGTTTCTTTTGCCAGTGTGCTTAAATCTGTGTCCTCTGGGTACTCGGCACTTTTGCTAATATAAATAATCTCTTTATTTACTCTGTTAAGGGGTTTGGAAATACTTTTACAAATCTCCAGCACATATCCTCTTTAGGCCATAACATGTAGGAACGGAAATGGGCCATTTGGCCCATCGAGTCTGCTTCACCATTTGATCATGGTTGATATGTTTCTTAGTATAGTTCTTCTGCCTCCTCTGCATACCCTTGATCCCCTTACTAACCAAGAACCTATCCATCTCTGTCATTCAATCTTCTGTGTCAAAGAGTTCCACAGATTCCTCGCTCTCTGGCTGAAACATGTATCCTTCTCTCAGTTCTAAAGAATTGTCTCCTATCTCTGAGGTGATGCCCTCCAGCCCTAGTCTTCCTTCCTAGGGGAAATGTCTTTTTCCATGTCCATTCAAGTGCTCCTCATATAACAAGCCCTTCCTCCTTTGGGATCATTCTTGCGGATCTTCTCGACCCTGTCCAACCCCATCCTTCCTTGGATACGGGGCCTGAAACTGTTCATGTTGTTCTAAATGTGGACTGCCATAGTATTATGCAGCTTCAGCAGTACATCCCTGCTCTTGTATTTTAGCCTCCTTGAAATGAATGCTAAGAATTGCATTTTTCTCCATAACTGTGAAATAATCCTGGTTGTTAATTTTAAGAGAATCTTAAACTAGGACTCTTAAGTCCTTTTGTGCTTCAGATTTCTGAAGGCCTTTCCACTTAGAAAATACTCTGCACCTCTATTCTGTTATTGACCAGACCAGATCCCCCGAAATATATCAAGGAAACGGCCTACACTCTAACTTTTTATTTGAAGGTAAGTGTGAGGCGCTGTGTTCCAGATGTTATTTGGTTTGCTTGAAGCAAAACACACCTTTTTATTTTATCTGTATTTAAGAATACAAACAAAAGCAAATTGGCATTACTTTAATTTGATTGAAATGCTTTATAAAAAATATTATTTAACTACTAATCACCAACTGTTCTAATATATTAGTGTAACATAAACACACCCTTGGCAAAGGCAAATTCAGTATACAACTGATTTCCCTCATGTGCTATCTCCCTTTCAGTCCAGGAGAAAGGAACACTGAAAGAAACATTCTAGCAGCAGAGAGAGAACTGTATCTATCAGTTTCAACAGCCAACTCTAAACTCCAATTGAAAGCACACTCTCGCTTCTTTTGGGACTGGGCTCTCAAAGCTGTTTATCCACTGCTTCTGACACCACTGTAGCAACACCTGTCTGCAAGAGAAACGAAACAGAACAAATCCTTTAAAGGCACATTACAGTCACAATTCTTCCCACCAAAGTGCATAACCTTACATTTTCCCACATTGTATTCCATCTGCCACTCTTTGCCCACTTTTCAACTGTCATTCTTTGCAGCATACCCACTTCCTCAACACTACATGTCCCTCCACCTAACTTTCTGTTATTAGCAACAATGTCCTTAGTTCCTTAACTTCTCTCTCGAACGAAGAGCAGCCCCAGCTGGTCATTAGTTTCTGATAATCCTTGTCAGTAGTTAGAACACTTTTCAGAATATATAAATATGCTTTATCTGTACATATGCCCAACAGCATGAGTCAATAAATGGACTTTAACTTTAGGGTATCCTCAGGTAGACTGCCCAGTCTGATGGTGAAGACGTGCTCGAAAATTTGAAGCTCTTGCTTCACTTACATTTGGCAAATAAGTTACAGAATGCTAAAAGATGTCTTTGTTTAATTCCCTGCTTGAAGCCTGATAATGTTATTTTCTGCAGAGCATGGTTAGAATACTAATGAATATTTTTACATTTTCTTCATTTTCATCTAACAGAATTGACATTTACAGTGAAAAAATTTGACTTCCAGTTGAACTAAAGGGAATGGCTAGACTGTCTGTTCCTAAATTGAGATTTTGTTAAAAAGTGACCACTATTTTCATGATTAAGTCTCTAGTCTATGGTGCTTTTACATATTCAGAGCAATGACTATTGATGGTTAGTTAGCATAATTGTACTGGGGAAGACTGGGCTAAACAGCAACATAATCACAGGCAGCAAAACTGTTGCGAAGGCAAATGCAGGAGTGAACGCAAGGCTGCAACAGATATTAGTGAACTTTTCTCTAAGGTTTTATGATTAATCCCTTAATAATGCAGGCAAGGTGGATTTTTCTGTAGCTTCACGGAAGACCTGGTCATTTTAGAATAAGAAATCTGAAGTGCAGGTGGCTTAGTTCAGTGGAATCATTCAGAGAATTCTTTTTGCTTAGTTAAACATTCTAATGGCTTGGTAATTTATGGGAGGGTTACGAGAAGAATAAAGTCAGGAAGCAAGAAACTCGGCAAAGCTATTTCCTTAGCTTCTGCAGCCAGCAAACACAGGAAGGCAGTGTAACATGTTGCAGACGGAAAAAGAGTTGCTTTTTTACAGTAAAATGTGGCTGGAAATGACTAGTTTAGAGATAAGTTGTCAAATGCAGAGCTATTTTAAGATGGCGCCATTCAGTTTTCAAAACTAGCAGATCTTGTTATTGAGGTGGATGCTGTAAATAGCTATTAGTTGAAACCCCATTCTGCTTTTCTGAGGTTATTCTTGAATGTCTTTCCTCATAGCACTGCAAGATCTAAAATATTTAGTCATACAATAATATTTTGAACCATTTTCAACATCCTGTTTTTTTTTAATCAACACCAACCCTCACCCCCCAAAAAAAATGAATATTTCATCATTTACACAGAATAAAAAACTGTAACTGTTTTACTAGTCTGAGGAGAAAATGGTGTTTAGGAAATTGTAGTGATTCCAAAGCTTTCTCGGTTATGAATAAGCTTAATCATCTGGATAGGAATTCCTGTTTTCATTTTGTGTAGAAACACTAAAGTAACTACTAATATTTCTTCAGCCTGGAACTTGTGCCAAACAGTTTTTAATAAATGTTTGAGTACAAATATCGTATCGATTAAAAACAAGGTTTAAAAAGATTATGCTGTTTTAGTTTAGAGCACCAGAGCAGCATGATTATTGCCTTTCATTTATTGTCAGAATAAATAAATAAATAGAACTGTGTTTTTTGAAACCTTATGATTAACTTTCGGTTTATGCCTTGATGCCAGGATTCATAGAATCCCTACAGTGTGGAAACAGGCCCTTCGGCCCAACAAGTCCATACTGACTTTCTGAAGAATCCTCCAAGACCCATCCACCATCCCCCTGCCCTGTAATCCTGCATTTCCCATAGCTAACACACCTAATCTATGCATCCCTGAACACTATGGGCAATTTAGCATAGCCAATCCACCTAGCCTGCACATCTTTAGACTGTGGGAGGAAACCAGAGCACCTGGAGGAAATCCACGCAGACATGGGGAGAATGTGCAAACTTCACACAGTCACCTGAGGGTGAAATTGAACCTGGATCCCTGATGCTGTGAGGCTGCAGTGCTAACCAATGAGCCACCATGCCACCCATTGTTGAATGCAACAAATTATTATCAATTTGAAACAACAGGTAGAAATTTCAACAGACCATACTGGGTTTTGGTTTACTATTTAATTTGCTTGCTGTAGAGAAAAGAACAACAAGAGAGAGATGTTACTTAAATGTGTGTGGATGACAGGAATTGTTTGAATAGACCAAATGAAATTAACCTTGACCAAGCCAGCTTCCTTGGTGTATATTTATTTCTGGTAACATAGTTTCTTTTTATTTCCCCACCCCCACCACCCGCCCTTTTTAAATCTAGTCTGTTAAGGGATTTCAAGTCTCTGTTATCAATTAGAGAATAGATGTAATGTTTTCAAGTCTCCTTTTTAAGTAGAAATTCTGGAATGTTGGGATCGTGCGTATGGCATGTTATGCTAATAGGAATAAAAGTATTAAAAACATCACATCACAATTCTATGAAAGTGGGTTTTAGGACTAACTACAAGGAGTTGTCAGTACTGGCACTAATTGTAGGTTGTTAGATTTTTTTTGGTTTGTTGACTTATTTAATTGTATTTGTGGATCTGCAGTGGAGATTCTTGCATGCATCGGTATGAAAGAGCATGGAACTCAAGCACTTTGTTTGCTCAATATAACTTGTAACAATGTGATTGCTGAGTTCATTATCTGTTTATAGACCAATTGTTTCAAATTTATTTTTCTTTCAGTCTCTGGCTGCATTGAGGACCAAATTTATTGGTCTGCAGTAAACACCTATAATCTACTTGCTTGATTGAAGGTAATCATGTACTTAATGTACAAGCATTTATTTTTGGCAACTTGTAAAGGTCTTGGGAAAAGACTGTCATGTTATGAAAATATAAGATTGCTAATACAAATATTTGACTTGCCCCAGATGTATAAGAAGTGAATTGAGGAAAGATTAGAAGAGCAAGACTGAGCTTCTGTCAAGAGAAAGTATTAAGATGGCGTTCGCTTTGATAATATAAAATATTCGATATTTAACATAGTAAAGTAATTTAGTTTCACGCATCTGGGGTACTTTGCCATACAAGGTAAAAGAGGCAAAACATTTGCAGCTTTGAGCCGCAGTGGGATACTGGGTGGAGAGACTTGGGCCTTACTTCGTGGGCCCAAGTCCTTCCATCATCCTATGGTTTCTCCATATTCTAGTAGTTACAATACAGAAAGAAGCCATTGACTCCATCTTGTCTGTGCCAGATCTCTGCAAAGTTACTCAGCTAGTTCCAGCCCATTTCTTTTTCCCCAAAGCCTGACAGTATTTTTTCAGGTGCACATCCAATTTTTTATTTTAATTTTGTGAAAGGCACGATTTGAACCTATTTCACCTCATGCTCAGTGCATTTCTGATCCTATCCAGTTGTTGTGTAAGCAAATGTTTTACTGATGTCCCCTCTACTGGTTCAGTAGAAATGATTATTGAAGCTTTTGGTTTTTTATTTTATAAATCCAACTAGTTCACTGATGTTATTTAAGGAAGGAGATCTCAATTCAAGTGCACACCAAAATGAATCTGAAGTGATCAAGCAAGCTGAATCAAACTGCTGCAAAAAAAAAGCTAGCAACATTGACACCGTCTCCACCTTTCTAATTTTAGTGGTTCAAGAAGGTCCATTAAAGCTACTAAGAAGAGTCCATTGTTATTTGACAAAATAAATAATTTAAGTTTGTAAATCCTTTAGTGATGCAGCCTCAGAAAATTAATTAAAAATAACAACATATTCATGGAATTGTCATATCATTGTACAGCATTAGAATTTAAACCAATGAAAGTCACAGGGAATAATTAATTTGCAATGTCTGGCATTCCTGAAGATAATGTGACTGCCAATAGAATTTTGCAGGAAATCTCTCAAAAATGCAAAAAGGAAAAAAGTTTGTATACCAATACGCTTGATGTACCCGGAATGTTTAATCAAGATCTCTGACAATTGTATCTAAAATGCCTGTGCAATTCAATTTTTGAGTTAAAAGTATTCAACAGTGCAGTTTTGCAAAGCGGCACAAATAACAAAAAACTGGACATGTTTATGTGCATAGACATGAGCGCACTGGTCAAGGAGTTGGAGCAACACTTCTGCTTTTCCTCCTTTCAAACTAATAATTTATCTAAAATTTAAACTTGAATATTGTGGCAGCCCCCGAAAAATCCTGAGCGAATAGGTCTGGCATCTGCTATGCTCAGTACAAGCCAGTTATCACGAGGCCAACATAGTCTCTCTCTTTACCAAGTTTGTGGGGCAGAGTTTTTGAGGCAGTCAAAATTGCAGGAGAAGGGAGCATTGGAGAGAAAATGCCCTTTAGTCATGGACTACTGAAGAGCATTAGTGTATTTTCAACATTAGCTGTTCCTTTCAGATGGGAGTGGTGCATTTTGTGTAAAGACTGAGGAAAATGAAGAAAGGCATAAATAAAAACAAATCAGTCACGTTATTTTATGATTAGGAAAAAATATAGATGAAACAGTTAGTAAAGGTCAAGTACATCTGTCTTTAGACTAACTATTTCTTGTACGTTATTATGGTTGGAGCGTGGGATGAAACTTGTCAGGTAATAGTGTAAACCAGACTCTGAACTGAACTAAAGAGTGAACTATATTTTTAACTTTGGACAGCCTTCAAATAACCTTACTTAAAAGAAACACTAACCTAAAACATGTGTACTACAGCCTTGAAGTTCTGACAAGCATGCACAGAAGTCTTCAATGTATACAGTCGATCAGCTGGTTGGAATTAACTCCATTGATCTGATTTGGTAATTTCGGTTAAACAATGGCTCTTAGCAAGATCAGCTTCAATTGGCATTTATTTTCTGTATAGATCCTGTTATGATAGGAAAACTAGTTTTAATTAACAGGAAGTGATGTTCATTTTAGGTCGAAGCAGCTAATTAGGGGTTGCATTTGCAGTTCTGTGGTTCCCTCCCTCCGTGATCGTCTGTCAAGCTCTTGTCATATAACTGTCTTGTATAAATTAAAATTTCCATTTATAGTAATTCCCAACAAACTAGAAATCTTTGGATCATTCCTAATGTGACTAACTTAGTTTTCCCATCCACCTTGTCCTAATTGGCTGAATACATCAACACTTTGCTGTTCAGGTCTGCTGTACCAACTCCGTCAGAAGCTCCACAAGTACATTTCATACACAAGGGTTTCTTTCTCAGTTTGTTGCTGAAAGGCAT
Source organism: Ginglymostoma cirratum (assembly GCA_024137785.1). Taxonomy (NCBI): domain Eukaryota; kingdom Metazoa; phylum Chordata; class Chondrichthyes; order Orectolobiformes; family Ginglymostomatidae; genus Ginglymostoma; species Ginglymostoma cirratum. The sequence goes on from JAHRHZ010000105.1 coordinate 5,310,735, forward strand.
TGGCCTGAAGGTTGTGATCACTGGATAAGTGATGATTGGGGTTTTCTTAGAGATCAGCGTCAAAGTGATCAAGTGATTTCTGTGGTGAGGACTTTTAACTCTTTTGATGTTTAGTTGAGTTTAAGAAGTAATTTTTGATGTGGATTCCTAGTGTCAAGCTGCAGTGGTGTTATCAAGTAGCCAGTTACATTAAAGAATTCTTGCAACCAACCAGGAAAGTCTAGTTTGGAATGGTATCTTAATTGCTAATGATGAAAGACACTTTTTCATGGACAGAACTTCTTTGTTCAGCAGTATTGCTGTTTCTAAACAGGGTTACACTTCAGTGACCAAACCTTATATTTTTGAGATTTCTAACAGTAAAATGAGAGTGGTAAAGATGATGTCTGGACAGATTGATTTAAAAAAAAAACATGTTATTACACAGCTCTTTAGAAGTTGGGACTTGAACCCAGACTTTCAGGGATGCTACCACAGCACCACAAGCCTCTTTCAAGTAAGAATGAGAGAGGGATCTGAATGTGCAAAATAAGCAGTCCATCGGCATAACCACTTTTGCCAAGTCAACTAATTTCACTAATTCTGACTGTTGGTATAGGGAAAAGGCAAAGCCTTTGGAGCAACAAGTGACAGACTGCACGTTCAGAAGTTCTGTTAATTGAAGCTTGTGATAGCCTCTAAAGTTATTGTCAAATTTAGAGGGGTAAAGAAAGTTTACAATCACAATCCCACAAAGTTTGGGCTATAGTGTTCTCCAAATTTGGCTCTTTTTGTACAATTTTCTAATTTCATTCTACCTTTTTAATACAAAGTCCCACGGCCTGCTGACTGCCAGACTTTGTGTGTTTCCCTTTTCTTTCCTACATTATCTCACACTGCAGGTCATAGTCATTCGCTGATATGCTGCCCACAATTAATTACTGCCTACCTGTTCACTTTTCATGACCCCAAGTATATTGCCTAAATGTTTATTTGCCATCCTCCATACTACTTGCTTATTCTCAACATCCTACCACTTAATATACATTCCCCTCTCAAAGATGATTCGCTTTCATTTCTTCTATTTTTCCTCGATACTTTGTAAGTTTATTTCCAGAACCTTCTGTCTTTACACACATATACTCAAGTTTCAGAAATCTTTAGCATTAAGCTGAGATACATGAATCTCAACACACCTGAGTATATTTCTATCATGCACCTTTGTAATACTGCCCCACCTCAGTATCCCTTTCCATCACTTTTCTCATTCTAGTATCCCTGTCCTCATTGTTGCTGTTATGCACTGCTCCTAATCTTAATATACATTCATTCCAACATTACCACCGCTTCTCAATGAAATTCATAAGTCATCAGTCCAGTTGATGCCATACCCTATTGCACTGATCAGGCTTATTTCACAAAACTTTCAGGCCCTCCCTCCTCCATCCTGTCACCTTACAATATCCTGTTTCCATTTCTGATTACTGCTTAGGTTTCTACTGGAATATCCTTCTCTACCCTGATGTTCAAGGTAGGATAAAAGCATTTGTAGCAGTACATGTATAGAATCTTGCATTTTGGTTTTTGAATCTTCCATAAAATAAGTTGAATAGCAAGGTCTTTTCCCCAAAGTAGGGGAGTCCAAAACTAGAGGGTGTAGGTTTAAGGTGAGAGGGGAAAGATTTAAAAGGGACCTAAGGGACAACTTTTTCACACAGGAAAAGTGGTGTGTATATATGAATGAGCTGCCAGAGGAAGTGATACATGCGGGTACAATTACAACATTTTAAAAGACATTTGGACACACATATTGATAGGGAAGATTGGAAGGGATACGGGCAAAAGGCAGGAAAATGGGACTAATTCAGTGTAGGAAGCTTGGTCGGCATGGTCAGGTAGGGCTAAAGGGCCTCTTTGCGTGCTGTATGACTCGATGACTCTAAATAGAATCAATGAGTGTGATATTTCCAGTCACTGAATTATGTGGGCAGTGACAAAACAGTTAAGAAAATATGGGAAGAATGGAAAAATGAAATTTGCGAGAATCAAGAGCAAAAGTCCGATTTTATATGTTATAAGTGGTTAGATGAGAATCTCACTAGTGAGGGGAGAGAGGCTTCTTTCCACGTATTACCATCTCATTACCAAAACAAAGAACTGCGGATGCTGGAAATCAGAAACAAAAACAGAAATTGCTGGAGAAACTTGTATCAGAGATAAAAGGTACTGCAGATGCTGGAGAATCCGAGATAACAAGCATGGGGCTGGATGAACACAGCAGGTCAAGCAGCATCATAGGAGCAGGAAAACTTGACGTTTCGGGCCTAAACCCTTCATCAGAAATGGGGGAGGGGAAGAGGGTTCTGAAATAAATAGGGAGAGAGGGGGAGGCGGATAGAGGATGGATAGAGGAGTGGATAGGTGGAGAGGAGGCAGACAAGTCGAAGAGGCGGGGATGGAGCCAGTAAAGGTGAGTGTAGGTAGGGGGGTAGGGAGGAGATAGGTCAGTCCAGGGAGGACGGACAGGTCAAGGGGCTGGAGAAACTTGTGTCTGGCAACAGCTGTGGAGAGAAAGCAGAGATAATATTTGTATCCAGTGATCCTCCTTCAGAACCTCCCACTTCCCATGAATGACCATGGCCCACACCACTGACTAACTAACTGGGAATGACAGCCCCAACCAATGACCCAGCTGACCCTTGACTGATACCTGTGCAGCACCATGACGAATGCTAATCCAAATTTGAAGTGAGCAAGTGCTAAGAAAGTAGGCCCCGACATGCACTTTACTTCCTGCATAAAGTCTGTCAGTGCCTCTGCAGTCAAAGCAGTTTGGCAGCAGCATTTTGATGAAAAGTGTTGGTAAGTTCCAAAGTGCAGTATTGAAATGGTGAACCACACAAGCGAATTGGAGATGTGCCATAATGATGTGCTGAGGTTAATGCTTGGCTGATGCCAGTCTCCATGGACAGAGGGTGCAGACGGGCGCAGGGTATCAAGCATACCCTTAATGTTAAGGAATGCTAGCTAAATAGATGCCTAGACAAGATGTCAGCAAGCTGCATCCACCATTCTTTTGTTGGTCAGGAATTTGCGCTGTTTGGTTTCTCTCTGCTGTTTTCCCAGGCAGCAGAATCTGCATTGATCTGAAGTGGGATTAGTTAATAATGAAACCAGAGGGATTTGCTGGAGAAACTCAGCTGGTCTGACAGCATCTGTAGAGAGAAAGCAGAGTTAATATTTCGGGTCTGGTGACCTTTCCTCAGAACCCATCAATTATGGGCTTGGGGGGCAACATGCAGGGATGTGGCATAGATAGTAACTGTGAAAATGAGGGTCAGATCAACATATAAGGCTGAGAGACAATAGAGTGGGTCAATACTTAGTGACAGTCAATTATATAACCCAGCTTCAATTGGGAGGGGGCAGGGCTGCGTACAGGGACGTTTGGCATAACTAAGCTGTAGTCCTGAGCTCAAGATAAAGCAGGGAGATGAAATGTTACAACTTAACTGGAAAGAGTGTGCTGATAATTGTGTTCCACTGTTTTACAAGCTGTCATGTATAAAATTCCAATTAATCCACCAAAGTGACCAATTTACTGGGCTGCTATGTGAGACAAAAATAACTCATACCAGGTGTTGTCAGAGACAGAAAATAACTACTTATTGTGCAAACGTACCTTTAACAAGTGGCAGAAAGAGGGAAGGGTTCCTCACCACCTGCTACTTGGGGCAGCATGGTGGCACTGTTGCCTCACAGCACTAGGGACCCAGGTTCGATTCCAGCCTCGGGCAATTGCCTGTGTGGTGTTTGCATGTTTTCCCTGTGTCTGCGCAGGTTTCTGCTGGGTGCTCTGGTTTCCTTCCACAGGCCAAAGATGTACATATTAGGTGGATTGGCCGTGCTAAATTGTCCATAGTAGTCAGGAATGTGTAGGTTAGGTGTGTTAGCTGTGGGAAATACAGGAATAGGGTTAGGGGATGGGTTTGCGTGGGATGGTCTTCGGAATGTCTGTGTGGACTTGTTGGGCCAAATGGCCTGTTTCCACACTGGGGATTCTATGACTTAAACTGTACCCCATAAAAATTCCCAAATGCACACACACACACATCTTGATCATCAAATTTGTTGGAGGATGGCCTTGTGGTGGTGTTCTTCATTTTCTGCTTGGGGACCCTGCAGTCCTTTGGACTCGACATCGTGTTCAGTCATTTTAGGCCCTGAACTCTCCCAGGTCCTAGCTCCCTACCCCACACACCAGGCCTTGTTATCACACAGTCTGCCATTACACACTACGTATTGTTAATCACGAACAGTCCCCATTAACAGCTATTCACCCTTGGTCTGTCCGACTGCTCTTCCCTCTGTTTGGGCTCTATCCCACTCTATCTTCTGCATATAAACCAACATTTTCCTAGCTACCATCGGTCCTGAGGAAGGGTCACTCGACCCAAAACTTTAACTGAATTCTCTTCACAGATACTGCAGACCTGCTGAGCTTTTCCAGCAACTTCTGCTTTTATACATCTAAAAGGACTACTATGCAAAAGATCCATGTAGGGCATCTTATTGCCCTCGTTGCTGGGAGATTCCATGTTCCAATGTTTGGCTGATACTTAAATGTCGATTGTTTGTGCTGTGTCTGTTCAGTGATCACATCGAGAAACATCGGAAACAAAGCAGTTCCTTGTGCAGGCTCTTTGGAACCAACAACAGTGAACCCAGATACAGAATCTATGTTGCTCTGTATTAACTACGTTACAAGCATTGTCCACACAAATTGATGAGGAATACTTGCATCAGGAATCCCAGGACCAGTAGCAACCTCCAGCAATGTGGAGCTGCTTCCTAATGCAGGGGTACCTTTTCTAGCAAAAGGTGCTGTCGTGGCGCAGAGGCGTGCCAGTAATTTACCTTTGTTTGAATGGCCTTCAGATGACCAAGTGGCAGTGGTACTGCCAAATGATGTCCCAGGACTTCTTGTCAAAACGCTGCAGCATTCTAGGTACAGGGTGTTATCATTTTTATGGAAGAGTGGTCACAACACCATGTAATGAGGCCCAGCATATATGCAAAACAACGCCTTGTTCCACTGGTGACACTGAGGGTCATGCAATGTTTCTTCAGCGTGAGAATCCCATACTTGCAAAAGCCTGGGGATCACTGTAGTTCAGTACGGACAGAATATGTTACATAGTTTTTGCATGCTATGTTCCGGACAACTGGAAAATGCAACAAGGGTATGTGGTGAATGATGAGGACATCCGAGAACAGCAGTATTATACTGATTAGGAAAATGAGGACATTCATCAGAAAGAATATCACCTTCACATCCTAAAGTGCAGTATCTCCGTTTGCAACAATTCATGCAGTATGTTTTTTTGGCAAACGCTTTCAATGGAACTGGATTAGGTGAAGTCATCATTCATTCATTCACTGTATATGTAGAGGGAAGCACCTCATTTAGTCCCAACTATAAATGCAGGTTACAGGTTTGTTTGTTCTTGTCTTGCTTTATCTCCTGTTTAATAAAAGTTGATATGAAAATCTCATTCAGCAAGGACAACATTTCATGCTTGTATGACTGCATGGAAAGAACCTTCCAACAGGGTTAAAACGTGGTGTTCCACTAAGGATGGCTAACCTGTCTCTACCTGCCTTCTCGTTGCTACATCTACAAGATTGGTTGATCCCCGGATGATGATGTAAAGTGAACATATTTGCAATGAAATGTCACCTGTGCCATCGATATGCCCTTGCAAGGCCTCCCCGTTCTTGATTTGAATTTCCACAAGTTTAAATAATACAGACAAGGTGGAAGAGCACCCAGGCAACTCTGAAGTGTCCTGAGAGGAGAACAGTGCATCAATATGGAATAAAACATGATGTCCTATCTGGGGGTCAATCACCTAGTCTTATCGCAATGTGGTAATTAACAGGAACTTATGTATGTGGCTCCTCCTGTCTGGCACCATTCTATCTCCTTGTGTGTGACCACCAATGACTGAAGTAATAGTGGTTGCTGTATGGAGAGAATTCTGCTGGACCTGATTCTCCAGGGCAGCTTCTGTTCTGTCCATGGAAACAGCCAGATGTATGTGTGCTGGAGCCAACATGGTACATTGGCGTTGGTAGACATCCCCCAAACTTTTAATGAAAACAGAAGTTGTTGGAAAATCTCAGCAGGTCTGGCAGCATCTGTGAAGAAAAAATCGGAGACAGCGTTTCTGGTCCAGTGACCCTTCCTCAGTTCTGTCTGGGGTTGAGCAGGTGCATGGTCTTTGCATTCCTCTAATGCAAGCGAGTTGGGGCCTTTCTTTCTTGGCCAGCTGAAAACACGTGCCTGTATTGTGCTCCTGGCTGTAACCTCTATAGCACACCGACTGGGGTGTCAGTATTGGAGCTGATGGAGGGTGCTGGCTATAGCCTTGCCAGTGCATCCTCAGAGGGCTGTGATTTCTTCCTTGGGTAGAGAAGTAGATAAAGTCTGGAGAGGCTGGTCTCTTCAGGGCAGAGGCTGCAGAAGCCAAGAGAGGATGAATTGCAAAATTAGAGTTATAGATTCGGAGTCCTACAGCATGGAAACAGACCTTTTTAAGTCCAACTCATCCATGCTGACAAAGTTTCCCAAACTAAAGTAGGCCCATTCACCTGTGTTTATCCCATGTCCCTCTAAGCTATTCCTATTCACGTATGAGTCCAAATGTCCTAACTGTTGTAGCTGTACTTGCATCCACCATTTTCTCTGGCAGTTCATTATGCACACAAACCATCCTCCATGTGAAAACGTTGTCCCTCAGGCCCCTTTTAAATCTATGCTCCCAGTTTTGAACCTCTATAAGGTCACCCCTCAACCTCCAACGTTCCACCCTGTTCTTATAATGCAAACCCTCCAGTCTCTGATGAGGAATTTCTGAACCCTCTCCAATTTAATAATATCCTTCCTACAGTACTCCAAAAGAGGCCTTCCCAACATACTGTACAACCTCAACATGTCTGAGCAATGAAGGCAAGCATGCTATACGTCTTCTCAACCACCTTATCTACCTGTGATGCAATTTTCAAAGAACTGTATACCTGAACCCCTAGTGTCTCTGTTTGACAACACAACCCAGGGCCCTGCCGTTAACTGTATAAATCCTGCCCTTGTTTGTTTTCCCAAAATGCAATATCTCGCATTTATCTAAATTAAAACTCCATCTGCTGCTCCTCAACCCATTGGCCCAGTTGATCAAGATCACTTTGAAATCTTACATAACCTTTTTACTGTCAACTGTACCAGCAATTTTGCTGTCATCCACAAACTTACTAATCATGCCTCCTAAATTCTCATCCAAATTGTTTATATAAACGATAAACAGCAGGCAGACCCAGCACCGATCCCTGTAGGCCACAGCCTGTAGTCCGAAAAACAACCCACCATCACCCCCTGTCTCCTACCACCAAGTCAATTTTGTATCCAATTGGCAAGCTATCCCTGAATGTGATCTAACTTTACTAACCAGTCTACCATGTGGAACCTTGTCAAAGGTTTTACTAAAGTGCAGGTAGACAATGTCATCCTCTGCTGTCATCTATCTTTTTTGGTTACAACCTCAACAAATTGAATGTAGTTTGTGAGGTGCACATACAAAGCCATGCAGATCATCCCTAATCAGCCCTTGCCTCTCCAGATGCTTGTAAATCCTATCTGTCAAAATCCCCGTCAACAACTTACCCACCATCCACATTAGCAGTGGTGGGAGAGCGGTGCAGGATTTGATGGTGATTCTTCCTCAGTTGCCTAGATGCGGGGATCTTAGCATCACAAAATGGGCAGCCATTGTCTTCTCTCACTGTGGCAATAATCTTGTTCCTGCTGGGGTGAGCAGATGAACTTCAGTCACCCACCATTCATCCTGGACTTATCTGCCATGTTGTGGGCTGTTTTTGCCTCGAATGAAGTAAAGGCGGGGATTGAATGAGATGTTCAGCATTGATGCTTTTGGGAAGATTATCGGGGGGAAGGTGGCCCTGTGACTGAATAGGTGAGTGCAGAGAGCAGGAAGATTGAGTAGTTTGGGGAGATAAAGTGGGTGGAAGTAATTGAGGGAAAATGCTGCATGTAGTAGTGAGATTAATAGTCTAAAAGCCTTGAAGGGAGGTATCAGCACAGGCAGAATGAGAATGAGTGTGAGGTAGCAGAGAGAAGATGGTGGCACTTATCCTTGCAGAGTACCAGAGGATTATTAACTTTAATGCATTGTTGGACATTCTTCTAGACTCTGGACACTGCACTGTCTAGATGGCAAGTTTAGACCATGCTGGCAGAATCTAGTGTGGTGGTCTCCTCTGTTGGTCCTGAGAAAAGGGGATGGTTCTTCTGTCCTCCAACCCATCCACCAGTATCCCCAGGTCCTTATCAGCAAACTCTCTAGGGCAGTTCTTCACATGCTGCAACTGTTAAGGGCTTTTTCTGGCTGGGAGCATTTGAACTGATGCACAGCTGGGCTGTAAATATTACACTGGCAGCAGGAAATCTGGAGGCCATGTTGAGTACTTCTGCTGATGCTGTGTACCAGATAGTGAGGAAGTGTGCATAATTAATGAGGTAAGTAGGTGTTGCAAGTAAAAATGGTCTAGATCCCAACAGGGACCATCCATGAAACAGATCATACTATGAATACTGTACACAGTCCTGCTTTCCATAGGGATGTAGAGATAATTGAAAAATGTACAAGGATAAGGTTGACAGTGGAACAGAGAAGTTGTAATTGTCAACAGAAAATGAAGAGGTCAGTGTGTAGATATATATATTGACCTCTTCA
>JAHRHZ010000105.1:5319923-5338262 GCA_024137785.1 Ginglymostoma cirratum
CAGTGTGTAGATATATATATTGACCTCTTCATTTTCTGTTGATAATTACAACTTCTCTGTTCCACTGTCAACCTTATCCTTGTGCATTTTTCAATTGCATCTGCATCCCTTATGCAATATGGAAATGGGAACTGTGTACAGTATTCAAAGTGTGATCTAACCAAAGTTCTACATAATTGACATACATAACAGCAGGGACACAAGTTTTTTTTTTAAATTCTGATAGCTAGTTTCCCTGAAGTCACCAGAGTTCATTCTTCTTTCAAGAATATCAGAAGGTCCTGACGACTTAAGTCACAACTCCCTCAATTATTTTAGATTTGATTTTATGAATGCTGATTGTGTGATTTTAAACTTTAAGGAACTATTTCCTTAGAGCAGTTTTACTTAACTTTCAAAGCAAACGAAATGCAAGTATAGTAATTTTTGTAATGAAGTATTTTTTAGTTTTGTTCCATTTTGGGGAAAAAAAGCCTTAATTTTCTCTGAGGTAGTTGTTGTTACTTAGTTGGGCCTGTGAAACTTTATAAATCCCCATAGATATTGTCATTACTCCTGTTAGTTGCTTCTGCTGCAAACCAACATGAGAGATGTAAGAATAGGTTTTGCCAGATAAATTTGACGTTGTTCCCAGATAATTTAGAACATGGACAATTCCCAGTTTTGAAGAACAGGAATTTTGATCTGATCTCCTTTCTCAACAATTGGTGCTCAGTTTTACAAAATTAAATTAAAACAGATAGTAGAAAACACAAGTCATATTGTGATGAAGGCTATATTTTCCCAAAGACTAAGATGGCAAGACAGTAAATTTTGTGTGAGTAAGAACTTGTGCCTACTTGTGATGTTTGAAATCTAAAGTTTAATTGGTGGGTGTGCTGACATTTCAAACTTGCTAAGCAGCTCCGCAAAGAAATGGCTACTGTAGGGAGGGAGCTGGCAGTTTTCAGGAGAAGTGGTGCAGGGAAGCACCTTTAAAATGGGCTTAAAGTATTAAGGAGAAATATGCTTTTAAGATTCACTGAAAGGACTAGTTCAGCCCGACAAGATTTGTTTTAATTTAGTAAGATGTTTATGGTTAGAGCCAACATTTGGCTGTTACATCTACATTTCCAGAATTTGAAACAAAAAACAATTCCATCTATCCTAGTTTTTGTGTTGGTGTTTCCATTAACCTTTCGTGGCATCTCCTCGTGCCAGCAGATTCTCTGCTTTATCATCTATTCCTTCAAAATACTGTAATTGAGCGTTGAGCCCTGTTACTTTGCTGTGTTTTGTCTATCTCCCAGCTTGTTGCTTGACTGCAAGCTAGTATTCACCCAGATGCAATGGGAAACCTGGAAAACAAACTGTCAAGGTTGCTTCGGGCCATACAGGGGATGTCCCTTGTTCAAAGGTACTTAGTGCCTGATTGGAGTATCCCCTAGCCAATGACACATCCCTCAGTGAGAGCCTTCCCTTCCTATTGCTACCAGATTCTTCCCCATCCATGATTCTTGAGTGGATGTAATACCACCAGCAGTCGTCATCATTCTGGTGGCACTGCTGATCAATGAAAATCTGCTGGTCTGTAATCGGCTGGGGTGGGGTTAGGGTATGGAATTTCTGTGCTGTCAAGCTGCCTGAAAGGTGTCAGTAATATAGACATGGTGAGACCTTTCGAAATCTCTGTTTCATTTTTGGGATGAATTATTAGTATTTAATTACAATCAAATCACTAATTATCATGGATGCTATGTAAACCCTGCTTGTGTTTGTTTCATGAATTTTGATGTGAAGTAGCTGTGACGATATGAGATTAGAAAGTCTGCATCCTTTTTATACTTGGCATTTTGGTCCATTTTTTTGTCTGACCTGTATGATGAATTAAGAGAATTTGAAATATTAGGAACAGAAGGTGAGCAGAAATTCCAGTCTGCCGACCTGCTGATGAATCCTGTTGGACTGGAGCAAAGTATACTAAAATAGATAGTTTAAATCCTTCTTTCTCTTAATGAATGAAATTAATGTGTGGTCAATTTACCTAAATTCTCTGTACTTCTACAGAAATTGTACTTGACAATGAGATACAGTGAAAATGTTGTTTTGCGCGCTCAACAGGCAGATCATGCGATACAAAGTGCATCAGGTAGCAGAACGGAGTGCAGAATACAATGTTACAATGGTACTTGATTGGAAATGATACTTTAAGAATACAAGAGACTACAAAATACTCAAACTATGTTAGTATTGGGTTTAAAGCTATATTTCTGTGAAATGGAGTAACTATTGCATTACTTTCAAAATGAAGCAGTTAGCTGTTAGGATTGGCTCTTTTGACAATTGAGGCCCAGTTGAGGCTTATTATTACATTAATTCACTATGATTTATGAAGCAGATAAGTTCCAACTAGAACAAACTGTTAATTCTTTTTGGAATGTTTGAATCCCAGTGGCATTTGTTTTATATCATTGAAAACTTTTTGAAGGTTAATTTTGATTGTTTTAACAATCATACTGCATTAAATACAGAAACAAAAAGAGTTGCTGGAAAAGCTCAGCAGGTCTGGCAGCATCTGTGAAGGAGAAAACAGAGTTGACGTTTTGGGCCTGGTGACCCTTCCTCAGAACCCAGCTTCACTGGACCAAAACGTTAACTGTGTTTTCTCCTTCACAGATGCTGCCAGAGCTGCTGAGCTTTTCCAGCAACTCTGTTTTTGTTCCTGATTTACAGCATCCGCAGTTCTTTTAGTTTTCATACTGCATTAAACATGATTTTTGTTTAGCTCTTTAGAAATAGACTAATCTGAAAATCAGTTAAACCATAGTTTTTAATGATTGTTTTAGTCAGGGTGTAACATTGAAGTTTACGACATGATTCATCTATATTTCATTGTGTAAAGTTGCTGTAGGCCCAGAGGACTACTTTTCTCATTAGTGACAGACGACTGGTGGTGGTTTAACCTGAGGGTCATCACACCTCAGGTGAGGTTGTAAAGGAGAATCGTTCATGGTAACCACAGTGTGTAATATTTTACTGTAGTAAATGGTGGCATCAGATTGGTTTCAGAAACTAAAATTAAGGTGTATGTGTTATTTCAATTACAGCCTTGTATCCAAGTAAGTTAATTCAAAATGCTAATAGTTTCTTAAAGTAATGCAAATTAGCAAAATCAAAAAACATAAAATGTTCAGTTTTTTTTTAAACTTGCCTCCCTGTGCAAAGATCAGATTAAGTGCTTTTTAAAAAGATGAAATTGCAAGAGATCATAATTTGAGACTGGGGTTTCGACTGCTCTATTTAATCATACTGCTAGTAGTATAATGTAGCAGTTAAGACGTCACACTATTATCTTGGTTTCAAAATGTGAATGTTATAACTGAACTAATTTGAAAGAAAAATGAGAGTTTATTTAATGTTGTCATATGTACGGAGATGCAGTGAAAAGTGTTGTTTTGCATGCTCTACAGGCAGATTGTACCATACAAAGTGCATCAGGTAGCAGAAGAATTCAGAATACAGTGTTATGGCTGCAGAGAAGGTGGAGAGAGATCAACATTAGTGTTTGAGAGGTCTGTTCAAAAGTCTGACAACAGTAGGGATGAAGCTATTCTTCAATCTTGAATACATGTATTCAAACTTTGATACTTTCTGCCTGACTGAAGAGGGTGAAAGAGAGTATAATGGGGTCGGAAGGGTCTTTGATAATACTGGTTGCTTTCCTGTGGCAGCAGGAAGTATAGATGGAAAGCTAGTTTGCATGATGGACTGGGCTGTGTTCACAACTCCGTAGTTTCTTGGGGTCTTGGGAAGAACAGTCGCCATACCACGCTGTGATGCATCCAGATAGGATGCTTTCCATGGTGCCTTTATAAAAATTGGGAAGATTCTTTGTGGACATGCCAAATTTCCTTTAGTGTCTTGAGGAAATAGAGATGTTGTGCTTTCTTGACCGTTGTGTCGACATGGCTGGACCATAACAGGTCATTGATCATCACTCCTAGGAACTTGCTGCTGTGGACCATCTCCGCGTCAGCACTGTTGATGCAGACAGGGGTGTGCCCTCCTCTTCGCTTCCTGAAGTCAATGACCAGCTCCTTTATTTTGCTGATATTGATGACGACACTGCTGTCTTTACACCATGCCACTAATCACTGAATCTTTTACCTGTACTCTGTTTCATCATTGTTTGAGATCTGACCTACAATGGTGGTGTCATCAGCAAACTAGTAATGTTGGTTGGAGTTGGAGTGAAATTTGGCCACACAGTTGTCAATGTATAACGACCATAGTAGGGGGCTGAGTATGCAGTTTTGGGGGGCACTGGCATTGAGGATTATTGTGGAGGAGGTGTTGTCGCCTATTCTTACTAATTGGGGCCTGTGGGTCAGGAATTCAAGGATCAAGTTAAAGAGGGGGGAGTGGAGACCGAAGTCTTGGAGTTTGGAGATGAGTTTGTTTGGAACTGTGTTGAATGCAGAGCTGTAGTCAATAAGTAGGTGCCTGACATAGGCATCCTTGTTATCCAGGTGTTCCAAGGATGAGTGTAGGGCCAGGGAGATGGTGTCTGCTGTGGACCTGTTGCACCAGTTGCAAGAAGTGCAAACGATCAAGGCAGTCTGGAAGGCTGTAGTTGACGTGAGCCATGACTAATCTCTTGAAGCACTACACACTTATGGAGGTCCGAGCCACCGGGCAGTAGTCATTGAGGCACGCTGCATTTTTCTTCGGCACCTGAGATGATGGTGGTGGTCTTGAAGCAGGTGGGGACTTCAGATCAAAGTAAGGAGAGGTTAAAGATGTCAGTGAATACTCCTGCCAACTGGTCCACACAGGAACTGAGTGCACAGCTGGGCAAGTCGCTTTCCGTGGGGCCGCTCTCAAGAATTCCGATCTAAGTCTGCGGTGGTAACCATAGGCACAGGTGCATTCGAGGCTGTTAGGACACGTGACATCATTTCACTGACCTTCTATTCAAAGTGAGTGTGGAATGCATTGAGCTCATTGGGTAGGGATATGTTGCTGCCCACAGTTTTGTTTGACTTCACTTTGTAGCTCAATATGTTGTGTAAGCCTTGCCACAAATGACTGGTGTCCGTTTGGTTTGTCTGGGTCTCAAGCTAAGTTTGGTTTTGCCTTTTGGCATTTCTGATGGTTTTGCAAAGGTCATACCTGGATTTTCTGCATAGGTCATGGTCGCCTGACTTGAACACCTCAGACCTGGACTTCAGCAGGGAGTGGATCTCCCTGTTCTTCCGTGATTTCCAATTGGGGTACGTTTGGATTAATTTCTTTGGCACGCAGTCTTCTACACACTTTTTATTAATTAGGTCTGTAACGGTAGTGTAATACAATTTTGTTACATTTTGGAGCACTATCAGAAATTACATTGTTTGTTTGGGCCATGCATTTTGCAATGTCAGGAATATAGTTTATGCAATCTCTCTTGGTTTTGCTGTGTCCTGTCCGAGGCTGTTGGGCAGAACTCCCTGAGGAAGGAAAGGGAGATTTGTAAACTTAGCTCACATGGTCTGAATTCTTGAGGTTGAGGATGGAAAAGATTGTTGAAAATGGCACCTTTGAAAGGATGTGGATAGTATCTTTCTAAAATCAAAGATTTACAGTTTACAGTTATGATATACTGATACAGTTTATAGTAGCATTTTGTAAAGGGACCAGCAAAGGAATCTAGATGATTAATGATCTGGTGGATGCAATAAATTTAGTGAGTGATTGGAGATAGTGTTTCACCTTTTGGAGTTCGGAAAGTAGGAAGCCTGGGGCAGGGCTTGACTCAGTATAACGAAAGAGAAATAGCAACAGCTGAATGGATGGATCAACCTTTTGAGGGGTAGCTAAAAGTAAGAATTTTTCTTAAGGAATGTAAGAGCAAATTACTGCAAATGCTGGAATGAATGAAAACAAAGAAAATGCTGGAAATCGGTGGGTCAGGTAGCATCCAAGGAGAGAGAGAGAGGGGGCGGGGGGAGAGCAGGCTAACGTTTCAAATCTAAATGACTCATCAGAGCTGATATGTAGTGTACAGGGGGCAGCACTTATGCTATGATCATTTATCAAATTGATTTTGATATGATTTATTGTCACAGTATCTAAGTAGTGTGAAAAGCTTTGTTTGCAGTACAGGCAGATCATAGTAAGGAAGGACATACTGATCATAGGGTGGGAAAAAAAATCTTGGACATAAAGGTGTAAAGGTTACACTCCAAAGGACATGCGCTAGTCAAGGTCAACATTAACAAGATCAGCATTGTTTGACATTAGAGAGTCTGTTCATCAGTCTATTAAAGGCAGGGAAGAAGCTGTTCTTGAACCTGCAGGTGCATGTGTTCAGGTTTCTGTTTCTTCTGCCTGATGGAAGAGGTTGTAGGACAATATTACCAGCATAGGATGAGTCTTTGGTAGCCTTACTGCAGTGACGGGATAAGTAAATGGAGTCCATGGATGGGAGGTTGGCTTCCGTGATGGCCTGGGCTGTGCACATCACCTTCTGGTTAGTTTCTTATGGTCCTGGGCAGAGCAGTTGCTGTACCAGGCTGTTATGCACCCAGACAGTATTCTTTCAATGGTGCATCTCTAAAAGATGGTGAGGGTCCTTATGGACATTCCAAATTTCCTGAACCGCCTGAGGAGGAAGAGGCATTGTGCCTTTTTGACCGTTGCGTCTATGTGGGAAGTGGGTCAATGAAGTACTCGGGGAGAAAGGATGTTGGTAGTGCAGATTAAGTGATCGCAATGTGAGAATGGCAGAATAATGGTGTGTCTAACCACCAAACTGGAAAGAGGAATCCCATTTGGGTGGGGAGACAGGACATGGTGACAGAGAATGCAACAAGCAAAGTTAAAAGAAAGGGAAGAAATGGGAGAGGGTACACAATCTGAAGGTGCTGAACTAAATATTAAATTCAGAAGGTTGTAAACTGCCTAGTCTGAAGAGAGATATGTTCTTCCAGTTTGTGGCGTGGTTCGCTGGAGCTGGTTTGGGTGCAGGTAAGAGGCGAGAGAAGGGGGTCCAAATGGAGGGTGAATGTTGGAGACAGATGAAGGGATGAGTGGAATGTAGGGAATGTAACTGATAGTGGAATAAAGAAGACAGTGGGTACTGACAGTGCACGTAGAGAGAGGCTGAGGGTTACCAATGTTCCCAGGATAGGGGTGATCAGTCTGTGCTGTCTTACATACTCTGCAGCGTTTCGCTGTGAGGTTGTGACTTGCTGGCTGAGCTGGTGTGCTTGATTTGCAGACGTTTAGTCACCCTGCTAGGTAACATCATCGGTGTGCCTCTGGTGAAATGCTAGTGTTCTGTCCACTTGTTGTTGTTATGCTTCAGTTTGCTGGGTGGTTGGCATTACCTCCAGTTCTGTTTTTCAGTGGCTTGTATATCAGGACAATACAGTGTGTTTGTTGATGGAGTTCCGGTTGGAATGCTAGGCTTGCAGGAATTCCCTGGAATGTCTCTGTTTGGCCCTGCTATTATGGATGTGTTATTCTAGTCAAATTTGTGTCCTTCTTTGTCCAGGTATATTGAGAGCAGTGAGAATTGGTAGTGTCTTTTGGTGGCTAGTTTCTATATATTGCATATGGTATCAGAAGTCTGGCGACTTCTTTAGCTGAATGTTTACCTTGTATAACTTGGTTATACTTTTGGTTCGTCTTGTCATGTGAGGGACAGTGGGCAGCAGCACTCTGCCGCTGTCCCTGGTCCATTGCAGTGCTTCTCACTCCAGCCCAAGTGGTGTCCCACTCTTGAAGACCCTCCCCACAGAAGGGGGGTGATGGCCTATTGGTATTATCACTGGACTATAAATCCAGAGACCCAGATAATGTTTTGGAGACCTGGATTTGAATCCAGCTGTGGCAGATGGTGGAATTTGAATATCTGGAATTAAGGGTCTAATGATGGCCATAAATCCATTGCTGATTGTCGGGAAAAACCTATCTGGTTCCCTAATGTCCTTTTAGGAAATGAAACTGCTGTACTTACCTGGTCTGGCCTATATGTGACTCCAGACCCACAGCATTGTGGTTGACTTTTAACTGCCCTCTGGACAATTGGGGATGGGCAATAAATGCTGCCTGGCCAGCGACACCCTTATCCTGTGAATGAATAAAGGAAAAGTGTATTTTCCAGTTCATTTTTGGCCTCCAGCCCATCATCTTTCTCCATCTGGTGCTGTTCGTTCTACTAGATCATTGCTTTAAACTGCAACAAAACATTGTCTACAAATTGTCATATAGTACGTTCAGCTTGATTTACTTGAGCAACAGATTTGCATGGCCATAGACCAAAACAGGGCGGTGCAGTTATGCAGATCTATTCCTTCAAATGGTAGGTATTAAATGGCTGCCACTGCACTTTAAATTTCTGTGATTCTAAATATCTTGTTTCTGTATCCTTTGGTAACCACTCTATTGCTAGTGGGAACAGTTTTCTGTTACTGACTGTCAAAATCAAGGAATTTTAACAACCTTTTATCGTCTGCTTAATCTATAAAGAAGATCTATCCCGGTTACTGTTGCCTCTGCACATGACTGAAGTCTCTAGTAGCATTTTTTAAACTCTCTTTCACATCTTTTTCTAAGGCCTTGATATTCTTTGAGTGTGGTGTCCAGGATGGGACACTGTAGCAGAGGCTTACTCAGTGATTTTTGAAGGGATACTGTCCATAACCTCAGCAGTACTTCTGTGTCGTTTATGAAACAAAGATATGCTTTTATCTAGTACAATCATCAAATTTTCCTGTCATCTTCAATTCATAGAATGTCTACAGTGCGGAAACAGGCCCGACAAGTCCACACACCCCTCCAAAGAGCATCCCACCCAGACCCATTCCCCTATCACTGCAATTCCCACGTCTAACCCATGTAACCTAAACATCCCTGGGCAATTTAGCATGGCCAGTCTACCTACCCTGCGCATCTTTGGACTGTGGGAGGAAACCGGAGCACCCAGAGGAAACCCATGTGCAAACTCCTCACAGACAGTGGCTGAGATTAGAATTGAACCCAGGTCCCTGATGCTGTGAGGCAGCTGTGAGGCAGCAGTGCTAACCACTGAGCCACTGTGCTGCCCCAATTTTTTGCTTTTTGCTTTTTTTTAAGACTGATTTTTAGACAGATGGAAATAGTATTGATTTTAATTGAATCAACTATTCCTTAAAGTTTCCAGAGCAACATTTTCATATTTTACTACAGTTAAAATGTTCAAATAGAGTTTTGTCTCTTGTGTTTATTTGCTAATTTTGAGGATTCATTTAATGTAAGAACAATGCAAAGTATGAGTCAAAATCTGTCTGTGCTGCAGCTTGGGAGGAACACCCAATGAGTAATGCAACAGCAAAACCAGGAATTTACGTCATTTTTCAAGAAATCAAAAATTATCATGCGTGAATAGAAAATTGTTTTATGTATTGAAAATATGCATTTTATGATTAGTATTTACAGTACTTGGTGTTTTGTATCCAGATTTAGCTATTAAAAATAGATTTATGGTTTGTGGAATCTGATCCTCAGGCAGCTGGAACTGCACTGATGTCATTGTGTGACACCAGGAGGGTTTGACCTATTTTTATTCAGTATGCTGTTCACCAGAGTTCTATCTATTTTTGTCTCTTATTGCAAAAGCAGTTAGGTCTTAATGTAATGAAGCTTTTTGTTGCCATTTGAATTGTATGTATGTAAATTGACTAATGTCCATTGGACTATGCAAGAGACAAAGCTTAGTGGGGGCAAAATGTGTGCTAACAGCAGTTTGTGAATTTTGTAGTGCTTTTGTTACAGATACTGATTTTTATTTCACTTGAGTAGCAAGATTTTTAAGATGTTAAGAGAAAAATCTGTGAACCAATTTATGTTGTATTTTCATAACCCAAAAATTGATACATTGTACGGAAGACTGTGAAAGAATTTGGTAGCCTTACTTATAGAATCCATGCTGACCGTAATCCCAAACTAAACTTATCCCACCTTAAGAAGACTTGCCATATTAGTAGCTCAGCTCAAAGACCCTCAGGGTAGAAATCCTGCCCCAGGACCTGTCAGTCAGTCAGAGGATCCACTTCAGATAATGCCACCTGGGGAACAGTAGTACTGTTGTCAGTGCGCCTGGAGATTTAATCCTGGTATAATCAAGGTTCTCAGGAAAGAGATGATTTTGGGCTGCATGAGAGGGTGGGAAGGGGTTTATCAGCAACGGTGAGGGGTAGCTCTGTGGGCCATTCCTCCTGGTGCTGAGTCATTCAGGCACCGTTCCTTTTGAACAAGAAACCTCGCCCCATCTCCTGGATCCTACATTGCGAACTAAGTAGATTTACTTTTCAGGATTTCCACATAATGACAGCCCCATCGTCCTCTAGCTGAATCCCACTGAAGCAGGGTAGGATCTTTGAGTGCAGTAACTGCCTGGGGGAAAGCTGTCTGTGAGCCTTCCTGTCCTGGATTAACTTGAGGCAGAGAATGAAAGTGGTAAGGTGCCAATCTGGTGCCCTCCCCCTTCTAAATTTCCCTCGAGCATTAAATTCCACACCACTTAAGAAAATAATACTTAAATTCTGTTGCAGATTATTTTGAGTTGACATTGAATACCATTATAGTTAAAATTGGAATATTACACATGCATTTTGGTTATTTGTTTTCTCTTAACCAATTTTAAAACATTGTAGTGTAATGATATGCATGTATAACCTCAGTGAAATTTTACTGCCCCTGTGGCAAGTGCTTATGGCAGGCACTGGGGAGGTGGGGCATTAGAATGTGGCGGTAATGTTTGGTTGCTCCCAGTTGTCTATGACAGTGAATGTACCTGTGACACTTGACTTTTTGTCTCAGCCTTGTTTAATGCTTCATCTGGAAACATTTTTGGGCGATCACAGTCAACGGCCCATCATGCTTCAAGCAGGCAATGGATAGCTTGTTACACATAGTAGGGGAGCTCATCAGTTTTCTCGTCAAGCAGGCCAGTCAGGCAGATTGGGTGACTGGATTCAGAGTGATGGCAGAATTCCCTCGGCAGCGATGCAGTCTGCAAATGGATATCAAAGCTCTCTCTGCACAGTCATGGCTGTTTGTTAATGGGAAGACTCCTCCAGTTTTGTGTGAGCTTCATGGGAAGCTGCAATGGA
Source organism: Ginglymostoma cirratum (assembly GCA_024137785.1). NCBI lineage: Eukaryota > Metazoa > Chordata > Chondrichthyes > Orectolobiformes > Ginglymostomatidae > Ginglymostoma > Ginglymostoma cirratum. The sequence goes on from JAHRHZ010000105.1 coordinate 5,331,041, forward strand.
TCCTACACCCTCAAATAATCTCAGGTGCATGAATTATTCATTTGAACTTTTTGTTGTGGGTCTTGGATGTCAAGGAAGTGTATCCACTAAAGAGATGGTTGCTTAAATTTATGCAGAGCCCCAGGACAGAGGCAGAAGAAACCTTCATGTAATTGCCATTGAATTTATAGTTGGGCTTCTGAAAACGTGGTTCCAATGCTTCGATCTGGGACAGCCCTGCAATACACCCCATAAAGATTCTACAATATCATGGTGATCAGCTGTGCTGCAGAGATGACTACATTATACAGCCATCATCTCTTCCGTGAAGCAATATCCAACTGCTAATACATCTCCAGGTGCCGATGACTACAGCAATTGATATGTATACAAGAATGAATACACGTGAACACCTCATCAGCACATAATTTGTCTGATGCACAGGCAATCACAAAATAAATTCTGCCCAGTGACAGCTACCAGATCCCTTTTAATAAAGCTTCCAGATATGCCTATGTTGTGTACACCTGATGCCTGTAACTAATGTGGAGGTAGGCTGTTGGCCTTGCTGGTGCTTGAGATGTGTGGTCTCTGTATGGCTGAGCATAGGATGGTTGATGTGCATTTCTGCAGGGGTAGCCTGTGTCCTTGTGGTGTTTGTGTTACTCTCAGAGGAACTGAGGCTCTTGTCAATGCAAGGAGTACTTGGAAAAGAGCCTTCACCTAGTATTTAACACTTAACTATGTCTTTACCGTGTGGAGGCTGGTATGCAGTTCTTGTATCTGTTTGCTGGGCTACTCCATTGTGGACCTACGTGAGGATCACCATTCTCCCAATGTAGCAAGCAGTGCATTCATATACCTTTCACGGAATTAATAGACTTCATGCACATACTTTGGGAACATGCACATACTAGCCAACATACTTTGGGAATTTTGACAGATTTTCCCACATCTCACACTTTTACTCCAGTACCTCCTGCTTCTATAATAACCTTTAAATCCTGGAATCTGCATGAAGCTCTGCATTGCTAGGGGAGTCTCCAGCCCTCCAGAGGGGTCTGGCTGCCGGAAGCTGTCTCTGTCACCTGCTGATGTACATTGGGTGGAATTGGCTGGTGGCACACCATTCATAATGCATTTAATGTTCATCAGTGAGTGCCTGCTGTTGGAAATTGTGCTGGATTAACACAATCCTGTCTTCTTTGATGGTGGCTGCTCCTCTGAGGTTTTATGATGTGGATGCCATTGCCCTCACATTCACTACTGGTCTTGCAGGAAGTGCAAGATTGCTGTTAATATCTTCTGCATCCATTCAAACAGTCCTTTCAACCCTTGATCTTGAGATTCTTGTGGTCAACACGCCACAGACAGCAATGCTAATCCTGTTCAGACATAAGTTATAGTACCTATGACCATTGCTTTTTTTCTCCCTCACAATTTCATATCCCTTGCCTTTGCAACAGCCTGGCCTTCTACAGCCCATCCAGTCTCAATTTCATCCTCCTCATCTGTGTGACTACAGCAGTAAACGGGATGGATTTTCCTGAGTTTCGTCACTTCCTAAGTATGTCAACGGATTTCTGTACAGTGATAGAAATACAGAATATCGTACCAACCTTGTCGTTAATGTGCTCAGCCGACTGGTGTTTAAATTAGAACAACCATCCTTCCAATTTGAGCCTAGCTGTAAGTGACCATTCACTAATCATTTTTACTGACCATGGTTCTCCAAAGTCAGCCTACTTTGCAGCTGTCTGTGCATGATGGTATTAGGCCTTTCCCTATGCCTGTTTCAGCACCTTGCCTCATGCACCTTGCCTCATCCCAGGTGACTGCTGCAGCCATGTTAGGCCATGTTTCTTCCTCCTGTATAAAGCATTTCACTTCATTACTGGTTTCGGGATTAACAATCAGATGATGGAAGTTAAAATTCTGTAGTGGTAAATATGGCCTATCATAACACACTAAAACCATGTTGGTGTGATCACCGTGCAATTGCTCACTTTCTTGGCCACCTGAAATTGTGCTGCCTTCATCAGCCTTTCTGGCCTTCTGCTTCTGCTAGTAAAAGAATCTCCCTTTTGGTCACTTCTGTTGCCTTTCCTCTGCCTTCTATTGCAGCTCATATGAAGACTAATCTTTTGAGTATGGTGCCAGCAAACTACCTAAGAATATTCTGCCTTGGGAGCCTACAACCCAATAGTCTCAATGTGGACTTTACTGGTTTCAAAATCTCTCCACCCCCGGCCTCATCCCATGACCAACCATCCCTGCTTCCTTGACCTGTCCATCGTCTCTCTCACCGATCCTCCCCTCCCACCTCGCTGACCAATCCCCACCACTGCCTACCTGCACTCACCTATCACCATACCATCCCACCCCTCCTCTCTTTATTTATTTCAGAGCTCCCTTCCTCCTCTCCTATTTCTGAAGAAGGGTCCTGACCCAAAACACCAGTTTTCCTGCTCCTCTGATGTTGCCCGGCCTGCTGTGTTCCTCCAGCTCCACACTGTTATACCTAAGAATACTGCTTTGTCCCACCACCACTTATTAGCTGACTCTCCTGGCAACCATCTCCTAATTGGCTCCATATTAGAGGATTCTTGTTGGAGTTCTGCTATCTGCCTGTGTGCTGCGTGATCTGTAGTGACTCCAGTGTCCAGATAACAACTAGTTTGTATATTCCAGCCCAGTGTTTTTGATGTGTCTCGCAAACATTTCTTCAAATTAAAAATAAAGATTTTTAAATAGTTTCTCTGTTTCTTTAAAGGCAATCTTTGGCAACTTTCCTTTCTTACTCCGAGTTTCAATTATTTCCAGTAGCATACTTTCATCCGAGATAAATTCAGCAGTTTTATACTCCCAGGTCTGAATATGAACTTTTTGAAATGACATGATTTTTATATTATTTATTTTCTGTTGGGCTGTCTGCATTCTATTTAGTACTGTGCAGACAGGATTTGGGTGCAGTCTCTGTAGTCCATGTGCTGTTCCAGCGTTTCCGTCACATGTTTCCCCTGTCAGTTGGAATGTTTACTGGCAGGGAGCCTCCTCCTCTTCCCATTCTAGACGTCTGTTTAAATCGCAGCTGTAATGTTATTAATCTGATTTAGAAAGAAAGGGAAGAGATCCATTGAACACCAAAGCTTTTTATGAAGAAAAGCCTAATGGGGACAAGAGTGTAACATGAAACCCAACAAATTTGATATATTTGTGTAATATATTTAACATTTTTGGGTCCATTGTATTGCTCTGACAGATTCCCTGGTGCAGAGTACTGGAAGTTGATTCTTCTTTCCCCTTTGGCTGTGGACAGGATGATAATTAGAAGACTAGTGCATGGTTTTCCGCAGAGCACATAGGCAGCGTTAACCTGGGGAGGGGACAGGCTATTAACTGCAAGTTAGAAGCTGGCTGGAGTATAGATTATTTAGGCTTTTTACTACATTCTGAAAACTCGGAGGCACAGCATCTTACAGATGAATGGCGTGGCTTTCTGTCTCGTTGGAATTCCACCCTATGTGGAGGCACAAGTAAGTAATAAGTTTAGAACACTGACCTCACAGAGCTGTCTGGATGGTCTAAATTGAGGCTGCAGTATTTCCTTTTTAATTATAGTGCATTTGTGACTAAGAGGATTAATATACAGGAACGCAAGGCCTTTTGATGTAGCACGTAAACAGGAGAACTCAGCACAAATTGATTTGAGACCCAACATTACATGAGATATCACCATGATGTTATAAGTTTTGATGAGAAAGTCATCTTTTACTTTCAACTTTATCTTTTAGCAATTTCATTCACCTTTTAAAAATCTGCTATTGTGTAATATTTTGTTATGTTGTAATGGCTTGCATGAGTGTTGGTATGATGGTGATGTTTTCTGATTATGAGTGGGAGCAAGCATAGCCATGTGAAGTTGCTTGAAATTATCAGTGCCTTTCTTTTAGAACAATGATGCTTTGTAATTTGCGGTAGGTTGTAGTTGAAGCATTTTCTTGTTTCTCTTTCTCTCTGTATTCAGAGTTAAAAGAGCAGAAAACAAAACCACGTGTTGTGATAGGGATTAGCAATTGCCATATCCGAGAAATATTAGTTCAGTAATATTTTATTTCAAATTGCTGAAATGAGTGACAGTTAGAAATTCTGTTACGTGTATGCAGGTGTTTTCACTGATTAAATTGACCAGTCCTCAAAGAAACAAACCAGTTGTATATGATGTTTTTTAATCTTCAAAAATGTTGAGCCAAATGCAACACTTCGGTAGTTCACTGTTTGTTGTTTGCAGAAACTGTATTTGACTAGTATATTTTGAGACCATGTGATTGGCCTAAAGTAATGATTTATTGTTTTCAAGTATGTTATTTTGTTTTGTATTGACGGACAATTTTGTTTATGGCTTATGTGAGTACATTTTCTCTTCTAACATAAATTAGTTTTCCTTTCCTGTAACTAAGGTTACATGATTGTAAATACAATAAATGTAACCATTTATTGAGGAATAAAGTATCATTTGCCTGAGTCATGTGGGACAAAATAAACTCTTATGATATTGAGACCTACCTTCAAAAGTTGAATAATGGCAGATATGTGAACTGCAAGTTGTCTTTGTTTTGATTATTCTTTAAATTTATATGACTACTTTGGAAAGTTTTCTGATGTATTGCTTTTTTAACTTCTGTCAACATTTCTTGAACAGAGTGCATCTGTTTTCACCAGATGATAGGTAACATTTAGATCCTTTAAATTTCCTGTAATTATGAATATTTTTGTGGATTTTTCTTCCCTTAGTGCACTCAGCATTTATGAATAAAAGACCGTGTGTATTCACTCACTTCGAATTTTGCTGATTCAAATTGACTTTTGTGAGGTGTGCAAAAGTGGCCAGCAGATAACACTTGCCATTTTTCTCACCTGATGGTAATTTGCCTGGCTTAGTATCTTGCTTCCCCTCGTTCACCTCAGTAATCAGCCTAAGGTTAGGAAATGAACATTTTTGAGTAGTTATTTCCATTGTTTACCGTAGTATGTTGGTGATGGTAATTTGTTACAAGCACTTGCACCACTACAATGATAAATCGTTGTTTCATTGCGCTAGTAATGTGTGATACTGTATGCCAGCTTGTTTGTTCTCTCTCTAGTTAAAACATCTCTTGTAACTGCTAAATGCAGAAGAGTAAAATAGCAAATGTTTAGATGAGAGCTGTCTACAAAAGAAGCAAAGTTGTATATCCTGAATAAATAAGAATTCCATTGTGAAGCACGTCGGCAGAGATCTTGTATACATATCTACGTACATCTTTAAATTGTATATCTGACTTTGTTTTAAATAGATGCTCGCATGTTTTGTCGGTTTTGAAGGGATTAATATTGTGTGCTTATGTACAGACACTCTGGCTTGTTATAAACTGTGGATGGATATAGATAATGTTAAAAGATGGTTTCATTTCTCAAGACTTTGAAGTTCTAATGGTTTGTCTGGCCAGTGTTACCATATGGTAAAAATTATTCTTAAATGAACTCCATTAGAGAGGTGTCTGGGTTTGCTAAAATCCAGTATTAATTGGGTACAGATGAGAGTTTCAACAGAGACTATAATTTGCATTAAATATTTTTATTTGCAAGAAAGCATTTAAGTGCATTCTGTATAGATATTTTTAACCTAATGTGTCTTTGGGGCTCACTGGACATCTTAATCACCAACATTTATTCAAGTACATAATGGGGCCCATCATTGTTAATATTGCAGGCTCAACTTTTTCCCCCCTGGGCATCCTCTTGAGATTTGTCAAAGGATACCTTTTGATTTTCAGGGGCTACTTTTTAGTTTCAGTGGGTTTTTTTCCGGTCTCACTAGCTGCTTCATTTGGTAATGCAGTCAGTTGGTAATAATACCGTCTGATTCGTGTTCACATATGGGGAACTTGGACTCACAGAAGCAGAATTGGAAGAATTTGAAGAATTCGTTGAAATGCTCAATTGTCACAGCTCCGTTAAACTTAAAGCCACAACACACAAGTAAAGGGATTATTTCCTGGACACAATAGTATTTGAAAAGAGAACTAGCATTAGTTAACAAAAAAATGCTCTATTTTTAAAAAAATCTGATGCCCTTTTTACACAAAAAGCCAGTCATCCTAGCAGGATTTTCGCAGTTGACAAAGCATTCACTATAATAGTCCTTTCATCCTATTAGTAATCAATAATCTATTTATCTCTGGCTTAAACACTTGAAGATTCTTCATCCACTGCGTTTGAGGAACGGAATTCCAAAGACTTTCAACCCTCTTAGAGAAAAAAAGTTTCCTTTATGTTTATCTTGTGTGGCGGACCCTTTATTTTCAAACTGTGGTCCCTTTGTTCTCGATTCTCCCACAACAGGAAAATGTCCTCTGACATACACCTGATCAAGTGCCTTCAGGAGCTTGTTTGTTTTAATTAAGTCACCTCTGACACTCTTCTAAACTCCAGCATGTCTGCCCTCCTAATAAGGCAATCTGCTCATTCCAGGCTTTTTTTTTCCTAATCAGCCTTCTTACCCACTGCTGGAACAGGTGGAGCATTCTGGCTCAGAGATACAGACACTACTACTGTACCAAAACAGCCCTTTAGGTATTAATCCTGTAAACCTTCTCTGAACTGCCTGCATTGCATTAGCATACTACTGTGAGGATGACGAGCAGTACTGTGCACATTACTCCAGATTGAGTCTCACTAATGCCCTGTACAACAGAAGCGTAACCTCTCTACTCTTGCATTCAATTTCTCTTGCAATAAACATAACATTCTATTAGCTTTCTTGATTGCTTGCTTTGCCTGCATTCTAATGCTCTGTAATTCATGCACTAGGACACGCAGATGTCTCTGCATTTCTGAGCTCTGCAATCTCTCACCATTTAGATAATATGCCTTTTTATTCATTCTGCCAAAAGGAACAATTCCATACTTTGTACTTAATTTTCCAGATCTTGGCCTACTCACTTAACGCATCTATATCTCTTTGTAGGCTCATCATGTTATGTTCACAACTTGCATTCCTACCTATCTTTGTGTCATTGGCAAATTTAACTACCATAACTTTGGTCCCTTCATCCAAGTCACTTGTATAAATTGTAAAGAATTGAGGCCCTGGCACTGACCCCTTTCGCACATCACTCATGACAACCTACCAGCCTGAAAACAATCTTCTGTTCCTACTCTAAGATAACAAGCATGGGGCTGGATGAACACAGCAGGTCAA